>JAODGC010000001.1:868392-987119 GCA_027574925.1 Ecitoglossa quadriceps | reverse complement strand
ATACCAACATTTTAACATTATCTTCATCCGTTATTTTCCCACTCATAATTAGCGACGACAAACACACTGAAGTCGCAGTTGACTAGCGATTTTCTCAAGCAATCGCGGGACAACAATTCATCATGTTTTTATTGCGTTTTTATTTTGTAGCGCAAAATGATGCACATAGAATGAAAACAACACATGTGAGATTAAGGGGATGTTTTTAGATAATATTTAAAATATGTATTAGTTTGAAATAAGATAATGACAGATGAATATACAAAACAGAAATTGTTCTGCAGTGGAATAAGCCACTCCCGGTCTATGTAACGCAATTTGTTGAATACGAATTGACGAGAGAAAAAAATAATATTAATACAAAAAATATAAAATGTGTTATATACTTCGGCGCAAAACTGCCAATTATATTTGTTTTAACGAACGGCTTCATATTAAGTCGCTACCAGTAGGAAAATAATTTTTCCTAACAACAACTTCAGGAATGTTTAGAATAAGAATTTTCCAAATCATTACTTTTGTTTAAATCGTTATGACTCCAAATTCTGTATCAGGTGGTGTAAAATATAAAGATACCGACGAGTTTCGCATGTAGTAAAAATATAATATTTAATGCATTCATAGCAAATAAACAGTGAAGACTACTTATGCCAGAAAGCATCAATATTTTGCCAAAGAAGTAAAACTTCGCAATGGTGTAAAGCGTCTTTTCGAATAAAGTGTAATAACGCGATTGCACCTCATGCGTGACTGCACCGGAGACGGAATGCCGGCGGTGGCGGCACGGCTGCGGCAGCAGCTGGGTGTTTATTCGAAAGCGTGCGCGCAAATATATTATGTTTATAAATTACGACCGCGAACGACCTATTCGAGTATGCAAATTTATATTTTTTATTACGTCGCGCGACGTTTCGTGAGGGTGCTAACATTATTTTGCCTGAAAAAGTTACTCTATCATGGTGAAGCTGGCGGCGGCAGTGTGGCGCGTCGCAATAAGTGCGCGTACATCGGCCGCCAGGTGATATATTCTCTCATTTCTCGCGTCGCGGTCGAGTTAATAATGTGTTATGAGAACATGTCGCCGCCTACTGCTAACCACCACTGAATAATATTTACAATTTACATTCGGAATTCGTCCTTCACAATCTGCAGTTCCAATTTGCCGTATGCGCGAATGAGAATTTCTTACAAAAGAACTCACACTGTTCGATTTATCTGTGTGTTTGAATTTCTTCAACAAGGCGTTGTTTATTTCAGAATATCTTAGGTACGTCCCATGCATGATGCAAGTAGCTGATGGAAATCAAGTCTGCTTCGATCGGTACTCATCTGCAATTAAGGAAATACCAAAAAATCCTTCTCCATCGCCTTCTGAAAAAGATGACGAACAAGAAGAAAAGCTTACCCCGCGTCATCATTCCCAAGACGGTGTTACCATCGCAGACGCCCTTCGTGCTTATCATCCAAAAGGCAAACGGGAAATAGTCGATGATGGCGTAAAAAACGTTTGCTGGTAGACAACACTTACAATGCACTATATGGGCTCAACATTAAAACTTCATCTTTCAGCACCTTCCAAGAATACGTACACTGTTCCACACATACGACTCGGCAAGCGTGCGGCGCGGAGGCGGCAGAGTTCAGCCGTAACTTCCTCGATCGCATGTCATCGTCAATGATCAAGGTAGAGGCAGTGTCCTAATCAATTAATTAGTAGCGTAATCCTGCGGTGATAATTAAGTGCCGCCTAATCTTTTCATTTATTAAAGCAATAATGGTGTGTGCGAAGGGCTGGTAGAGCCCGAGGTAGCGTTTTAACAAATCCATCAAGATTTACAAGTTTTCGCTCTGTTTAATTCTCTGCGGGTACACTAGCTATGATTAATTATTGCCATCAATACCTTTGATCGATTTTACACAAGCGGGCATTGTGTTGTGTATGCTTTAACCGTTGGTAGCTTTTTCAGACCAGTAAACGGATTACACGAATTAGGTTTTTGTTGTTCGCTAAAATTGGCTTATAACAATAATATTTCTAAATAAAATCAATTTCATATATTTGATATATACCATACCATTGATGTAAAATAAATTTGATTTAGCAAATTAATTATTGCTTCATAGCACCAAATATGGCCCAAATATAATATTTAGCCCTTTTTCTCAATTAATTAAATTGACAAGCGAGTTACGCGATTCACTTGTGAGATTCAAGACGATATTTGTATCTTACTTTGTCGAAGTGTGTAAGCTTATTTTACTTCGTTAAGCTCAACAAATTAAACTGTCATAATGCACAAACGTCTTTGAATAATTAATTGGATTATAGTTATTAATTAATATAGGAATTAAGTATATCTCCATTCTATTGGCATTGCATGCCATTGAAGCTCTTGCATTTGGTAGAAATGTGCTTAATGCGTATCGAACTAGGAAAAGCGAGAATCCCGCATATCATGATGTTTATCGTCGTGTTGTCGAAGCGGGAAATTATAGCTACAGGTTTGTACTACATTTGGGAAAATGCAATGCGTCAAGGTGAAAATGACTTCTAATCTTGCAATTCCACTAGGTTCCTACATCCCCTTCTCGAATGCATCAAGTTTATTTATATCCTGTCGACAAATAGCCCGTGCGACCTTGTATTCGTCTATGCCATCTTCCGGCTAATCCAATTCTGGACCATCGCGTCGTTTCTTGCTTGATACCTTTCATTAGCGAAGGTTGCTCGTCGCGGCCACCACGCCACCGTCGCCACAACGCTGCCTCGTTGCCATCGGTTTTCTCCTCTCTCCGAGCGTATTGGATGGTTCGTCGCCGCCGTACGACCTTTTAATACGTTTAAGCCTCTTAATATCCTTTCCTATCGCACACTGCAAATTTAATTATTTCAATTACGCAACAGCGCGCCGAACGCAGTACAACCAAAGATGGAAATGCTTCGTAATCATACGTTGTAGGTTCCACTCCCATGCATTAAATATAACCATTTTCATGTTGGGTCCTTCAAAAACGATATTAGTTTATTCCATGATACTTTTTAGCAATCAATATTCAATTATTAATTTCTATCAATTAAAGTCTGTCTGCCTGGTTATTGAAAATGTTGTATGTAATTGGCATAAAATGTAATATGCAGCAATTGGCAAACGTAAAAGTTGAATCATTTGTAGAATATACTTACTACCATCAAGCATTGCAAAATAAAAAATATCTAACATTTACAATAACCAATAACTAATTTAAGCTGTAACATTTTTAAACCTTAAGCTTTAATTGCGACTTTATCATCACAAGCAATTTGATTGCAGATGCATTGCTCGCAGTACGGTTCAAATGAATGCGGCTTGACGTCCAGCTCGCCGCCTCCAGGCACATCTTCCACATTGCCCTATCTCTCCGCAGTGATGATTGCAATACGTTGTCTCACAATCACAATTACTTGATTGTCGAACTAATCGAAACTCCTCGCCCATTCGCGATCCGACATCGTGCTAACTTTTTTCGGAGAATGTTCACACAATTAATTAAATTGAGAATTAATTTCACCAAGTATCTATTTGCGCATCCATTCAGCCGGAGATTTCTAGCTGGTGGACTCCTGGAATGACAGATATGTTGTTTGCAATAAGATGTATCTTTCGGATAAAATTGCATACAGCTCCGACACAATTGCACTAGAATAATAATTGAAGTGAGTTGATAAATAGTGAAAGTGGAATACACATTCGCAGTGGTTTCAAGAAGTTATAGATATTTAAAGATGCACAATGTTTAGGTCGTCGATATCAATCAGTTTCAAGAAGTCAGTGTAAAGTTAACTCGTCGTAGATGTGCTCTGTCGCCACAAATTATGCCCAGAATATCGTGTACCCAGAATAGAAATTACCCTAAATGGAAATAAAATATTTGCACAAGTGGCGCAAAATGTAACAGAATTTCCTATTGCACCAACATATCAATTTGAAAGTGTAGCATTCCTTCGGTAACTTTCTGCTGAAAATTCCTGAACTGCGGCCAATCGCCAATCAGCTGACGTATCTTGGCCCTGTGTAAATGACGCATGTATTCTAATATTGTACATATCCATCTAACTGCTTTAACGTATTCCACATTAATTAAACATCTTTTCGGAGTTGTGCTAACAAAGCAAGCTCTGCGAAAGCTGAATTCGCTCTTTTGTGCGAATAGGACGCAATCTTCGAAAACTTATACCGGATTGTAAATGACTGTTAACTCTTTAATGTGTAAATAATAATAACAATAACACTTTGTTGTCATTCTTTTAATAATAATCAAACCATTTGTTGATATTGTGCCTACTGCATTTATGCATCTCTATCAAACATTTAGTGTAACAGTAATCTAGTAAGTGGTTTAGTCCGCATCATGTTTTCATTCGATTACAATGTCCACTTAACTTCTTCCAGCTTCCACTTCTGACTAAGTCTTTGATCACAAGTACGTATTATCAATCCATCCTTGTACTCCTTACTATCAGGTAAGTCCAGGCACAAATCGTTTGTTAGGTGTCGAAGCTCTTTCGTTTCCTTCACATACTTCCATTGCTGTCTGCTTGCACCACTGCATGCCATTATCCGGACCTTTTTCGTCCCATTGATCTCCTTTTCCGGTGCATCCAAGCAAATCGAGTCGTCTGTCATAACAAAGCCATCGTTCGTGATAACAAACATTTCCACTGTTAAGTGCTCATTGGGCAAACACTCGTTTAACTTTGCCACGCCCATGGGCTGATTAGACCTCTTGCCAAGGGGCTTTATTAGGCATCGATTAATATCCAAGTTCCGAATGCGTCCAAAAAAACGATCATGATCTGGGAAAAAGTGTTGTGGCCATACGTTTTGAAGGTACCATGCAAAAGATTTGCACCTTAATTTATGACGCAATGCTGTTCGCCTTGTGACAAGAATAGTATCTTTCACTTTCGCTGCTTCTTCATTGAATTTAAAATAAAAATCGGCCCACTCGTCCATCCACACCATGGCAACCCGAGCAAGATTAGCAAACAAGGTCTGAGAAATACCACCTGGAAATGTATAAGGCGAGGACTTCCGAAAGAGATGACCCACGTGTGAACATGGAGCTATCTCAATGCGCCCTCCACATTGCCAAACCCTGAAAGACATCTCCAAATTTTCTCCACCCCAAATACGCATATCCTCGTCATAGGAACCAATTGACCAGAAAAAATCTTTTGAAATTGCAAATAATCCACCTGCCATTGTGGGACTCGCAAACGGTTTGCTGGCGTCTTTTTTTCGAAGACGTAGTTGTTGCCCGCCCAGCGTAAACCATCGGAATTGCAGATTCCAGTTTAGAGCACCCCAGTGAAGTTCAAAGCTTTTGACGTAAGCAAAAGTCTCATCGTTGATTATATCAATCACGGGGCAAACAACAGATGTAGGAGATGCGGCAATTCGGGCAAGTAAAGGTGTAAGCCATCCCTCAGTAACCTCACAATGGGCGTCGAGGAAGACCAGAGCAGGAGCTAGAGCACGGCGAGCACCTTTCAGACGGGCTTGTATTAAACCAACTCTGTTTGAAAACCGGTGAATCACAACTGGTACTGGCAAAGTTAGCAAATAGTCATCTAAAGGCTTGCGCAAGAATTCTACAACAGAGACATTGCCTTCTCTGAAACCATGAGTCAAGTAATCAAATACCTCTATCGCTGGCATCATCAACTAAAATAATCTCTCGAAGCAATTCCTTCGGCGATCTGTTAATCACACTCCATACTGTTCGAAGCAGCGTTGACCATGCTTCATTGTGGAACACGATTATTACGCTTGCCGACGGAAAATCTTTTCTAATATCATACAAATATTTACATCTAGAACAAAAGCGGATAAAGAAAATGTAATCAAGTGTTACTTCTGCCTACTTCTTCCGACGCACATCAGGCAGAGTCCTATTTAAAGGAATCCGATCACTAGCGAGTAAGTTGAACCTGTTGATTTGAAATAGTTGTTGCATACGAAACAGATCTTTGGGTGCCGTCATTACAGGACGTCCGTCTTTGCCCGCCTTGGCTTCCGGGCGGAAATTGTTTGCATTAATTTCCGCTAGAGTGGCGTTGGGTACATGCTTCAAAGAGGGTCCTACATAATGCCCTACGACTACTTTAATTCCGTTCCGATCGACGTACTCCTCTTGGTCCCCATGTTTGCCACTAAAAGGGCAGGTTCATGAATATGTTTATACTTAAAATAAAATGCTTACTGGTAAATTTTCTTGTTTATTTGACTCCGGAAGGACAATGGATGAGGCCCGTTGTTTGTGGAATTTATGCACCACAAAGTTAGTAACACCAAGGAGAAGGCGCATAATAAAACAAGCCATAGCCTTCGACAACGTTTCAATGGTCCCCACAGCATGTTCTTAAGCAAGGGTTTGACAATATTCTCTCTGCCAAGATTTTTACTCCGGGCTTTTTATTTAATGGCATAGACATGTTGTTTCATTCTGGCATCAAACCCACCTCCAAATTTGAACGACACACTAATCGTAAACATGATATATATTTGTGTCTTGCTAGAAAGTAATTTAGATGTTCACACTGGTGTTTAAAACTTAATCTTATGTATTCATCTGGCTGAGAGTAGAAGCGTAACTGATGACCTTACGCCACACTGGTTGGCTTGCAATGGAAATTTCAAACCCGTGCAAACTATTTCCAAAGGCAATTCTATTGAATAAAACTCCAATAGATAAAATTAGAATCCTACCTGCTTCCAAATCAAACTGGTACTTTTAATATCTCATTTTAAGGCACACGTTGCGGGCAGAAATTAGCGGGTTCTTGCACAGTGAATCAATCGAAGCAAAACAGACACATGTTGCGCACTGACAGGGACTAGTCGACTCTAGCTAGGCTCTACGCACCAGTTGTGGTTGTGCATCTACGGACTATGGAGTAGGCAGAACACGTTCGCTTTCGGTTTCGCAATCGTGGGCCTGCCATGAACTCTCACTTCGTCTCGAGGCATTTCAAGCGGTTCGACCGATGGCAACCAACCGGCATCGGCATGTCTCACTTGCAGAGGTCTCTTCTCAGGAATTCCATTCCTATCATGGTTGTCCAAAGTAAGAAGAGTAGAATGGAAGAGAAGCCGTAGAAGCAGTCGATACCACCCAATGCCAACGCATTCTTCAACATCTCAAGCCACTCAATCTTCCATTTCATGAAGACTTTGTGAACCCATACCCATGGTGCAACAATAATTGCCTATGTTAGGTATCCAAATTAAGTTGAAGTTGGGTACTCTCCTAAATAGGTGCTCTACATGTGCACATTCGATGGCGGCTTTTAAGCTTGTTTTATGGTTTTATGTTTAGACTGGCTACTGCTTGACAAGGTCTGGCAGCCTTTTAATGCCGACTCTAGACAAGGTATGTTCAATTGCAAGGACAATCAAACCAGCAGACACTCCAATTGCAACTAAAACAATTGCTTGATAGATTTCTCGAATGCCAATTGTATCAAAACTACTGCCTTGTGAGTAACAAGCTGGCTTCTGAAAATAACGAAGATAATGGCGAGCGGCAAATCCTTGTTCTGTGATTTGGAGCAGACTGCATACAATAATGAATTAACGGTGCATCACTACAACATTATGTTCATGTACGTACGCAATTTTAAATAACTCATAATATCCAGAATTTTTTGCGATTGCAGCATACCCCAAACCGAAATCATACTTTGCTTCAAATTCCTGCAGACCACACACTTCATAATCACTAAAGTGGGCTCTCGAATACATCGAACCATAGCGTGATTCGAGATAAAACGCAAAAATTCCCTGGCGGACCCTTGCCATTCCTTCTTCGATCGAATACAAAACTGAGGCATTCGTGTTATTTTGAAAAATTCTCTGACTCACCTCCTATATGGTGGCAAGATAGAATTAATTTGAAAAATTGATGGAACATAAAGGAAAGCTCATACATAGGAGTAGTAGTTGAAAGCAGATGTATTCATTCCTGCGAAATTAACCCCATATTGCAACAGCTGATTGCGATCAGTTAACTCTCTTGTGCTTTGCAACAAGACAAGAATATTTGCAGAGTACGCAACGTACAGGAACATGAATGCTAAGAACATGAAGACTTGAAGTATTCTGGAGGCGTAACTACTTGGATCTGTTGATGTACCTAGTTAAAGTTACATGTTGTAAAAGCACTTACTAAAATATAATAGGAATATTTTCTTTAACTATACCTTGTTGGCAAATAGCTTCCAATCCAATTAGCATCAAATCGTAGCCACTGAAGGAAACTTGACCTTTCAACTAAAACAATTTAACCGTGCAATAAAGCCATACTTCCCTCATTACAATCATTCGCACATTTTGTCGCTTCGTTTCGATGTTTAAGAAGAAATACAATGCCAGAATGAGAAGTCCTAGTAAACCCAAAGTGGCGTACCACACGGGAGCTGTAAACGTAACCGTGAATATGGTGGTGACAAAACTTGTTGGTGGACGTCTCAGAATAAAACAGAGTTTGGTCGGAGGTGTCACCTTCAGTACATCCACAAATTGCAAAATATCTTTCGAAATATATGGAACTGTTACTGTAAGAACAAATTTTTAAATTACCAAATATGTTTTCTTGCTTGTAGACTTCAATGTACCAGTTAAGAGGTATTGGTGTGCTGTAGTCTCTAAATGTTTATAATCTGAAAAGACTTTCCATTCTGCACTTATATTGAAATAAGCCAACATATTTATAATCGGACCATAATTTGATTTTGAATACGTGTCGGTCCACTGCTCTCGGAAGTCATCCAAATGTTGTAGAGACGCAGCATTGCTCAAGACGATACCAACCGGAAATCTCATACCATTGAAGTTGACACGTTTTCGTTTCAATGTGTCTAGGTTCACAGACAATCTTTCTGCTGGCTTCCAGGTCAGCAAATAGTCTTCGTAATATCTGCTTCCTTCTAATTGGTAACAATGTGAAACCTTGACGACGAAGGTATCACCGAGAGGCAAAAATCTTGCTAAAAACACATTTCGACTAGGCAATGCTTTGAAACCTTTATAAATAAAATCCAATTTTGTATCAAACGATATTAGAATGATCTTTTTCGAAGTATCAGCTGGTATTAGACTTGAATTTTGTGAGAGTAGAAAATCAAAAATTTTTATCGATTCATCATCTCTCAAATTCGGGTATTGGACAGTAAGGAGTTTTGCTGATTGCCTAAATAATACATGTTGTTCTTTGAGATTCCAAGATGGAAGGTATAAATCAATTTTTGCATGTTCATCCTTTATAAAAGTAAGTAGAAATTCAAGTTTAACTTCATTTAGAGTAAAGCAATCTGCTAGGTTAACTTGTAGAAATAACCAAACTAATGTTCGCGTTATTTTCAACTTTTCGGACATTTTTACGACGAAAACCTACGATGCCAACTGACCTAAATTTGTATTGAAGCGAATGAAAATGAAATTGCTTTGTGCAATTTTTCATTGATTTTCATACAACGTGTAGATGATTACAGTTATCAGAGTATTTCAATTTAATGCCTGAAATTATAGAAATGTAGTAGTTCACATTTAAAAACAGTCTTCCTAATAATAATGCATTGGATCCGACAACGTTTCAAAAACATCACTGGAAAAGTTTTCATGTTTGATTTAATGCATAATTCTTCCTATTTAGATAGATAGATGTATTGATCGTTACACTATTTTAGAATCCACTTACAGAGCTTGCAATTTGTAAAGATTGCAATGGAAGAACAAAATGAGTGCACTGCAGGAAAAAAATCTAGCAGTTATATAGTTCGAAAAATAAGCATCACTGCCAAATGCGACGTCAAATCTCAATGAGAGAATTTGCCGCCAGGTACATCCGGTATTTATCGCCGTGGTAATCAACGCGACAGTACGATACATCATGCTTGCTATTCGTCGACAAGAAGATGCATTCCTTGGATTTTCGAGGCGGAAAGACGAAAAATTCCGATACGTTTGCTTCACGTTCAATATCATTGTAGTCATCGTAGCAATCAGAATCAATGCCCGTTCCTTGATTGGTGCGACTGAATAAAATAACGCTGCAAAAAGATTTATTGTACAATACTGATACCAAACGGATCACACAAAAAGATCAAACATTTTACAGCACATTAGGTGGTACGATCTATATTTGTGAAATAAGCCAAATACTTGATTATCTTTGATCTGTTTGTATGTTGTGAAGAAGAACCTGTAAGGTGTAAGTAAGAAAAGCGCTGGAAGAATCGATGTCAGTTTTATATTTGGGACGGTATTTATTGATTGTTTTTGATGTCGCCTTGCTTTGCCTTGAATTGTGTTCATCGTGTGTAGAATCTAGAAGTGTGGACGCAACGTGTGTATAGATGTGTAACAATTTGTGGTTTATAAAATCTACGATCAAACCAATACATCGATTCGCACATCAACCCACAGAAATCAAAACACTAGTCTAGAAGCATATCATTTGAACGCGATAGTGGCGTATGCACAAATCAATTTGCTTAGATTTCGATGTAAATAAACTTGTTACTTAGCAACACTACGCACTACAACTGGGTGGCTAGTGTATTCTAGTTTTGCACAATATCTTGGTCCAAACTTGCACTTTTGGCCTCGTCGAATTTTTCTAACGTTATACGTTTAGATTGCGCTGCTTGCATTATTTGCTTCGTTTAATTGGCATAGATTGCATGTAAATTTATAAATGTTTTGAAAACGTTTAACATTTTGACACAATCTTGAAAAATGTATATAGTAAGCTTTTTTCTGTAAGAGAATAAATGTCGTCTTTAACATGATTGCTTCAGAAATTGATTTGTTTCATTAATACCTCCTAAGTAGGACTAGTCCGACATGAATTCCCAGTTAGAGTGAGGATGGTGCCATACGTGGCACTTGTTTGCTGGAATTCATGCTGGACCTCCAATGCTTCAACATTGATTATCGCTTCAAAATGTGGTGAGAATTGCAAATTATTACGTCTTTGCGCATTTGACTGCTTTAGATGTTTGTTTCGATACAACATTACGACTAAATCGGATGGTGCGTGGTAGCATAGTTGCGCGTCGTGCTGGTCTGTAATCGCTAGTCGCCTACGTAACGAGCGCTACGGTGCCGGCGCTACCGACTTAGGTCGCCGACGACTGTGACCGTCAGCGTTTCGTCGCACGCCTCGCATATGTCGTCGTGATGGTATCGCCGTCGAAAGACGTCCGTTTCTACCTCATCAGCAACGATACTACAAATGATAATGAACTACAATTACTAAGAGGGCTACGAGAACGCAAAAGGCGAACGAAAGGAACTCAAAGTAACTACATTGGAAGGCAACGTAATTAGAACGAAATTGGATCGACAGACATTTGGAAGAAGTTTGGAGAGCCAACAAACTATGCTACACTATTAGTCAGCTGCCGATAGGGGTCGGTTGGTGGTCGCATTCGCACGAGGCGAGTGCTGCCTCCTCGTACTGTTTATGTTTGCGTTTTCTGTACCTTGCGCCGCCAGTTGCCGCCGGCGTGGGCACCGAGGTTGTGGCAGACGTGCTAACGACGGGTTCGTTGGCGGTCGCTTGCAGATCAGCAACAAGGTCTAGTAGGTCTGCCACACCTTTCGACATGGTCGGCTGAAGTGCAGACGTCCGTCGGCAAAGCTCCCGTAGCTCAACCCCTTTAAACATCTCTTGGCGCACCAACTCCTCTAACGAAGGTAAGTCTTCCGATGTAGTAGAGCTGAATATTAACGTCAGCACATCGATGACTTGCTCAGGCGCATCGAATCTGTCCAATTCGCGACGTATTGCCGGTGGTGATCCGAGTAACTCGTCGGTAGGTTCACAGCTAAAAGTAGACATATCATATTACAATTCACTAGCAGATACCTAGGGCTTTGCTCGCTTTATAATTTAGCGACCAATAGTACTTAGGATGGCGCAAACACATAATGAAAATATCTGGATATTCTCTTATTCACTTGGAATCTGCGATTAAAATCCCAACCCGTCATCCCATAATGTTACCGCCTCGACTAGGACGTGACGTACCATATGTATGTATGTATGTTCATGTATCACTAAAATATGGTAGGCAACGTTAGTCCCCATTAGTTATTTTCCAAATTAAAATTTAGGACAGGCATTGAAATTGGTAGACTCGGATACCTTGGGGTGGATGGTTATGGTTTTGGTGGTGGTGGTCAAGGTTTGAAGGCTTGGGTTAAATCATGGGTTAGAGGGTCATCATGCTTTGTGATCAAAATTAGAATTTTAGAGAGAGAGAGAGAGAGAAAAAGAAATATATGCCTAGTTATTTCTGATTCTCAAGAAGTAAACAATAATTTAAGGACAAGGTACTGTATGACTTCCAACTATGTTTGATGAAAGTTGAATGGTGTATGGTATGGGTAGTGTATGGGTGATCTATCAATTATTTTACTAAATATGGATAAAATTGTATTCAATCTTATGCCAACATACCCAGTGGTCATTTCAAAGAGGAGACGGCCGAATGCATTAATCTCGTCCATTGCAGGCTTCAGCGTTAATGAAAGGCAGAAGAACGTGTTTTCCAAACCCGCCAAACGAGCAACCCCATTCTGAATTATCACATTCCCCGCATGGAGATGGTAAAACTTCGGAAAACTCCGTGTTTGCAGGAAGGTTAATGCTTCGAGGATTTGACGGGCCAAATATTGAATCTATATGAAAGTAACATAAAGTTAGAATTACTTAAAACCAAAAAAAAAAAAAGAAAAAAAGTAAAAACAATTTGTAGAATACATACTTGTCTATACGGTAATCCTCGACCTCTTCCCGATTTTTTCTTCATTACATACTCTCTGTCATAAATCAAATCTTTCAAGCTTCCATCACTGCTTAACGGAGAGATAATAACTGCCCCTGCTCCATGTGTTGTATCCCAGAACTCCACGTCCAGAATAGGCAGAATATAAGGGTGATGTAAGGAACGAAATAGATCCATAAGAATTTGTTTAGTGGCGGCATTTGGTATAATTGGAGCTAAACTGGGTAAGTCCACAAGTGTGAGAAGTCGTTCAGCGTCAACATGCTTGTCCTTCACAACAAACCTACAACGAAATCAATTGAACCCACCCAATAAATTGGAAACGTATTAAAGTACCATTGCTTATGAAGACGCCTGCCAATTTTTCCCAAACACCCAGTAAATGCGTAACGACTATCTGGACCGAGGTGACACTGGTATTTCGCCAGCTCTTCATCAACTTGTTGGCGAGGACGTTCCTCAATTGAAGGCGTCTGAAGACAATGCAAGCCAGGGTTACCTAGACTGACAGCAGTGTACTCGTGTCGTGGAGCATTGGACCTTTGAATCATTCCAAATTAACTTTGTAACTTTCTGTCATGCTTTCTGTCAAGGACATTGACAATATGCAATTGTTGCAAAGATTAGAATAAGAAAATGCAAGATATCAAAGACGTGAAACTCGTTCAAAGCCAATGGAAAGCTTGTACTGGCAAATAGATACATGCATGATCACAATTTTCTACATATTCCAACGCACGATCCTCATAACTTACTTGCATCGTCGTATCCAGAAAACTGCAAGCGCCACAATGCCAATTCCAAACAGCACACAAAACGTTGTGAGCTACTTAACAATACAGCATTAAATACAAGAATAGATTTAAGGTCATAGAGCTTACCCAGGGATGGTGCGCTGGGGCATGGTGCACGCTAGCTGCCGCATGATGGTGTAGCGCCGTGCCTGCAGCACCCGCCGCCGACAACGCTTTCATGCCGAGATATCCGCATCAACCATCGTTGACGAAAACCGCGTGTAAATTTGAAACGTGCCACATGAGCCTGTCTGCCGGAATGATTTTTTGGTGCAAAATTGGTCAGAACGCAGCCACACGCAACGCGCTTGATCGCTACAATCGCTCCAACTGCGTAGTAATCAATATGAACGTGGAAAACGCGCTTTTCTCGGCGCAGCGGTACTATCCGGCATTTTCTTTTAGTTCAGTGAGTGGAAAAGCGAGGGCGCTTTCTACAAAACGAGTGGAAGCAAATAATATTTCGACTTGCGTGTTTCATCACAAACACTATATTTTACATTAATGTAAATTATTGGAAAATGATACTTTTGCAATATTCTCATTTATCTAAGCTAGTTAGACGCATATATTAAATTTAAAGACTCACTTCTCGTTTGCTAGCATGGGACAAAACCTTTCTCATTTTAGCAAAGGTCAAATCGCGAACATATAGTGCGCAATAACTAAGTCTGACAGCCACGACTTGCCTTCAATTACCGACCCATAATTAATATCCAATCATCAGATACTTTATTGTGCATTTACATCACCGCACTCTACTATGCGACTCTTTTACACACGAGTGCATACGATTGGCTTTTTTGACGCATCCAATTGGTTTCAATTATTGTCAATTCAACTGTAAACAGATTATTTTAATGAATGCTAGAATAAGGCGTAATAATTTGCTAGTATTTTTTTACCTACAATATATTGATTCGCATTTTCTATATTAAAGCAAATTTAATGTGGATCAATCGAGTATTGGTCAAAATCTGTTTAAACTTATACAATGAATATGTGTCGGTATGTCCATTATAGATTTTTCCTAAAGCAAGTTGTTGCAATTTGTTGTTGTTGGAATTGCAACAACTTGGCAAAAGTATAGATCTAGGATATTACTAAGATAGTTCATTTTAAGAGCTACCCCTTTCATTGCAAGTTAGGCAAGAGGAAATTAGAAAAGGATTGTATTCGTGAACCATGCGCAATCACTGAATGCATTCGTTAGTTTTCAATTTTTTCTCAATAAAGCAAAATTTCAACAAACGTTTCATAGGGTAATAGGCAATAGTAGTATTGGCTATGACAATACTAGTGCTATGTGTTACAACTTAATTGGATACACTCATAAATCATATTTGAGCTGTGCGAAGGTCGAAACAAGTCTACAATCTATCGCTATACTCTATTAACGTAGCTAGAGCTAATAGCTATTATCCAGCAGATAGATATTTCAAGCTTTTCTGAGATTCTTTATAGAGTACGAGAGGGTGTGGGTTCACGTGGGTATAATTCTCTAGTCCTCTAGATGATGTCAACATATGTCACGTCAACTTTCCTTCTAAATCCAATGATGAAAGCCGTTTTTCCTTCAATGGCTGTGTGGAATTTTACTTCAAACTTGTTTGCCCCATATTTGCGAGGTTTTTGCACAATTACAAACAAGCCAAGCTATAAAATAGTCTATTTCTCTTCAAAGCAATTTTCTGGAGAGTTAATTTATCGCATTGGCATAAAATATGGTTAATATTGTTTGAGGAGTGTCTGTAATAGATGAAAATTGATGCAAAAATTCGGGTACTTTTAATAACAAATCACAATCACAATATTTGATTGTTATCCCTTTATATAGTCCAGCAATCTAAATTTATATTCCCAACACCTTAACTCGATAATAAATTAAATATGAGGAGAACTTCATCAAACACCATGTCGTTATTGGAATCACATTTATCTCTAATTTGACAAACAACTATATTTTCCAATATAAATAAACTGTATAGTAAAGATGAGTACTATGTGTTGGATTGCAATAATTATGGTATTACATTTAACGAATGTATCAGATTCGAATTTATGATTTTATTTAATTAATTGTGTTAATGGAGAGCAAAGGATGGTGGCAATTTGAAATAAAACTGAATTAGGAAAAAACACTACAAGTAAGAGATCAATCGGAAGCACATTTGAATGTAACACATCGAAATTCAATTCACTGAAGTTTACGTTTTAGGGAAATTCGCTGTTGAACAGTGAAATTGGTGATTTTTGCGTTAGCGTTGGAAATATAAAAGATGTAATCGAATGCTCAGGAAATATTTTGTCTTATCATAAACCACATGGAAATATATTCTTTAACTTATCATAAATGTCAACAATTGTTGTATTTTCCGATAACAGGCGTTGTTTATCACATTGATTAGAATCTAAAGAAAAGCTCGAAAACTAAGCAGCATAGTCATCGTTTAACTTATCATAAATCTTAATTTCAAAACACAAAACGTATACTCGGAGCATACTTAACACACAATTGTCATAATGATATTGGCGATAGTACAATACGCCATATCACTGGGTTAGATCTGAACTTGAATTTTCAAGCCCAAGGAATTGATGAATGGTTAAAAGATTGGATTGGATTTTGACAATGCTCAATAAAGATAGCTTACCGTTTAGATTGTGGAGTATTGTGTATTACTTGAAGCCTAGGAAATAAACAATAATATTTTACAAGCTCAAGTGTAACGTTGATATTAGCAATGCAGATTAGCAAAAAGCAATATTAAAATAGCCATGATTTGGCAATATAGCAACTGCTGATAATTGAAATCATTTTGCAACTATTTCCCTGATATTGACACGATCAACTGTTTCTGCAATGTGAGACAAGTTTAATGAGTTTTCACTGGTTTACGTAACAGCGTTACACCATTTTTACAATGGTAATAAATGTAAATATGTTATTTACTGTTTCACTATCATGTTTTAATTAGTTTGGTTTTCTTTTCGCCTGTGGTACATATATGCAGGAAGAAAGTTTTATAAAACGACGGAAAAAAATAAAAAGTTAAATTTGAAGTAAATTAACAGACACGAAAATCTATATAGTAAAGTTTGTTTATTATTGATTATGTTACTGGCACGTTTGTATAACGTCGCCTGTTCGTCTGACTATTTGTCCTTACAGCATTTGCCAATTATTTTTGTACTTTCATTTTTGAACTTTCATATTTTCCGAAGCTTATTAGTGCCTTAGAAAGAGTTCAGACATCATTGAATTGAAATAAAATACTACACAAGATTTTTATCCGTCGGAATGGATTATACTTTATTACTTTAAATACGATTTAATAGTATTAATAAATAGATTTCCTATTTGTTATGAGTATTATGAGTATATCTATTTATACTCTTTATTTATACTGCGATTAATTTCACAGATCACGTCATCCATTCATTTTTCCTTTAGAAAATGATTTTGGCAAAAATGAATTTACGCACTTATTTTTCAATTGCTGTAAAGAAAGCAATAGTTAATTACAGTCGTGAAGAGGTTAAAAATAAATGTTTTCAATCTTTATTTTAGACCTGGTAAATATCATTTCAGCAAATGCAGAAATTCCGCTATCTTTCAACATAAACTGAAATTCCATATGATTATTTTTCATTATTTTACTTTAATATTTTTGACTGAACATATCAAACTGCGATATAAAGCAAATACTTCATGATATATAAAATGAATCGATGGAATTATTTGGAAATAAATCATCCATTGAAACAAGTAATTCTCAATGACTTTTACAACTAGACTTTATCAGACAAATAATGTATCGGCATATTCATGATAAGACTATTTCAATGTAGGTTTTCGATATACCTAGAAAATTTACCAAACGCTATAAATAGAAAATACGAAACTAATCTAGCCGGTGTTAATCCAGCAAAAACCAGATTGGATAAATGAGTTACTCTATACTTAAATCAGGCAATTTGCTAAAAGTAAACAGTTCACCTTGGCCTTAACATTCAGCCAAAATAGAAAAACTTCTTAAGACGCAGTTAGGTTTGCACATTCTAAGTACACAGGAAAAAAATAAACAAGGTAAAACCTAAGTGCGTGTGGTGTGACGTGAGTTGTTTGTTCACATCGTTTAAATATACTCATGGCTATTGAAATGCAAATTAAGATTACAGATAAAATAGTGTGCGGCAATTTTAATGCTTTAATTTGATTTTAGTTTTGCGCATTTATCTATTTTAAGTGTTACAGTACATATTTTAAATGACAAGCAACACAAGGACATCGTTTTGTTCTAATTGAGAGTATAAAATAAGCACAATAAGGAGAACGGATAAAAATTTATTTTATATATGATTTATTCATTTTCCTTCTGAACCGCTTCGGTAGGATACTTGCTTATGAGTTTGCAGATTGTGGGCTTGCATCCTGCGAACACCTCTGTTGGGTAGGTTGTAGATACACGCGAAGCGAAGTCCACATCTTCCCGAACGGAGCAGTCAGTAGTAGGAGCTTGAGTACGGTGTAGGTGACTAGGACCAGCATGGGTAATAAAAAAGCTCACAATTATATACCTCCAGGAAACCATGCGCTCGGTATACGGGTAGAAAAAGGGATAAAAATAATAGTGCTGATGGTTTTCTATCTGCTTTTTTCGTTTTACTCTTCAATCCATTTTTTTGCTTTCCCTTGTGGATATTTTCAACAATTTATTAAAGATTAATATCGTTACCGAATGCACTCATCCAGATAATAATGATCCTGTGAGTGCAGGTTGATTTGATATTCTGATATTGTATTTAGGGTCTTAGCACAGGTCACAATCGTAATTTTGCATTGTATATTTTCCACAATTGACTTTGATCATAAAAACAAATTGATTTACAATTTAGAACGTTTATTATACCATAAATAAAAGAAAACTTAAAAATCAATTTAGAGTGCTAGGATTGTGATGGATGTACTGAGTTCTATAAATAATATATAAGCTCTACTCAGGAGAATTTTACCGAAAATACTGTAAGATCCACTATTTATTTAAATCTCTAGTCTTTAATTTGACTACCAAATTGAAGTTTAAACTGGATCTCATATTATCAAACATAAGAAAGACAAAGAATTACAAAGATATCGATCATGTATGAGGAATAAAAAGTACGAATGTGGTACAATGGTACAATGGACATAATTATGCGGTAGCTTCAGAAAACGGCACCAATATGGGACAAACACACGTGCTGATTGAACGAAAAAGATTCGAAGCAGGGCAATTACCAAGTCAATTCAGGATGCATTGAATAGATGGACTATGTGGATCAGTATGGATGATGTATACCCATTTTGCCAAAGTAATAGATGGATCAGATTTGTATAAGTTTTTTATTTAATTAATAATTATAATCACTATTTCAGAATGGAGAATTTTCTGATTCAAATGATCCTCTTTATCTTGCATGGTTCCTTCGTATAGTCAAGAAAATATAATCACATGTTGGTCACCGACTTGCTTTCTGAATAACAATTTTTTGTCCCATTTTTCCATGAGGTTACACCGGTATACAGCGGTAACGCTGTATATCGAGTGCTTTGAAAGCACAATTTGACTAGCAAATCCGTGATTGTTGTTATTGCGTTTGTGGTTTGCAATAATAATTCAATTGAAATTCGAATTCAAATTGTTATTACTTTGCAAGTTTCAGGTATCATTCAACTTCTTTGGTGGGGAATTTAGCCAACACATATGAAATTATATTTATTTATTATATTTTTGTGCATGTATAAATAATATATTTTACTAAATGGTTTCTGGATTTCCATTGCTAGATATAACAAAAAAGAACATAAATCAATGCACTGATTACGATGAAAAATCGTAATTTATTTTTGTTCAAGTAACTACAATGAATACGAACTAGATAAAGCTGTAGTCTCGAATTTCTTGGGAATATAAAGCACCAGTTTCATCATTGCAGCTAGACTGCAACAAAATAGCTGTGAATTGAAATTTTCTGAATTGTACTCAATTTGCATCTAACATTCACCTTGTCAATGTGCATCCGACATATATACATTTGCTTTCCCGCACTTCCCAAATCAAAATCAAGCATAAAGGTGCCAAAGTTTAGATATTATGAGTTATGAGATTGTATCACCATGGTAGCCAGGTCTTCCCTGCGCAATATAAATAAACAGATTCACATTTATTTTTATTCCGTTGCGCCTTCGTTTTGGACCTCCACATTTTCGGATGCCGCAAATTTCGATTTAGTACAGCACGTTCACATTATTGACACTGGCAAGGAGGATATTTTTTTTTAACATATTCAAGAGGAATGTCCACAATCGTGCTATGTTTTTAAGTGTGAGTTGTTTCTTCGAAAGAGAAATTTATAAAGTTTGACATCCAAATTTGTTGATGTCGATTTGTTAGATTTCAGAATATTTTGTAGATGTTGGAAAAAAAAAACCTGCAACATACAATATTTGGTGCAATCAAAATTACACCAGACTGATTGCCTTTTGAAAAATTCCTGCTTTAAGTTATGAAAATAAGCATTTACGTTTTTGGCACCACTTAATCACCTATTACGCAAAGTCAACAAGACTGAATGTTAGATGAATAAGGAATATTAATATTTAGATACTAATCATGCACAGACAAGATGTATTTGATGGATTTGATGGAACACATGAGGTATCACAGTTTTTATTTGATTTGGGACACACATAATGACACGACTACCATTTCTGTACGAGGGTCGTTTAATGATAGCGTTGCTCAGTTGTTTTTTTTTTTTTTTTTTTTGATTTGCAGAACGATTTACTAGATTTGCTCTCAGTTCCATGAACATCAAAAACATGTCCTCCCACTTATTAACACTGCCGAGTAAACATCAAGAAATTTGGAGCAAATGAGAAAAAAAACAGACGGAAATATACACAGCAACGTCAGGAAAACGCCAGCCAACATTTTCTTGTACGTAAGAAGGGTAGATTTGAGATTTTCTTGAAAAAGTCACTATGCCGAAAAGTTAGTTTCAAAACAATTTACTATTGCATTGATTAAATATGATAGGAATTACGATGCCACTGAAAATAGTTCTAGTTGGCTATTAAAATCCAAGATAATTTCATTAAATAAAAGTAAGTGATAAGATAAGAGGAAGTGGTAAGATATGGGAGGATTAGCTTTGAGAATCGATGGTTCGAAACCCATCGTTTCCGAGTTACCAAGTTTTCTTAGAGTTGAACTGGTATAGCATACCAGGTATACTGGTATAGCATAGAGAATAGCTAAGGTAAGTACATCTTTATCCCAAAATCAGAACAATAAATTATTGAATTGTTCTTCATTGCTACTAGCAAAAAAAAAGTTGAAAGAAAAAAACAACTATTTCTATATCAGTGCTATTCGACGCGAATGAACAATTTAGTCCAAAGAATGTGTTTTACTTCACTGTTAGTAATAGCATTCAATTGTTATCATCAGAAACAGGATTTATTCTATGTCTAGTGGTAATGATCCAAAGCAAGTCAATTGATTTCCTAACAATTTCCCAATAATTATGGAACATAACTTGAATTGCGCATAACATACACAGTATTATGTTAATTGGTGTTTTGTAATACATAATTGAACAATCGTTTTGACATAAACAACCTACCTTCCTACCTAACCTAATTATACAGTGAAAAGGATTCCATTTGAAGGTACACCTCTTCAAAGTATCATCGCAAGATTCTAGTTATTTTTTAAATAAATTCAGTTGCTCCCAATTGTTCCAGCCGTAAAACAATATTGGAAAATGTCAGCAAGAAGCTCACAATTTTAGTATGGTCCACGTTGATTACAATTAAGTTGGGTTTCCATCAATACTCTTGCCATACTCTTCGACATACCCTTTGACATAGATAACCCTACTTCATGGCAATACAATTTATTAGCCCTCATTTAAGGAAAATATGTAGCGATCTATTTGTAGCTGTCATTGCGAAGGACACATAAGTTTGAGGCGAAAACTTGAGATGTTCAGTTATAATTTGATCGAAAGGATAATTAGATTTAGGACATACTATACGTGCATTACATTAATTGCTGCTTTAGTTAATTAATTGCACTACGGCAAATAAATGATTGCAAATGATGCACTATTATACTACTACTGCTGAATACACGTGTAGTACTAAATTAATCCTCCACCTCCTGCTCTTCCTCCTCCACTTCCTGCTCTTCCTGCTCTTCCTCCTCCTCCTCCTCCTCCTCAATCTTTTGTTATAGGAATAAATTCCTGTTCCTTCAAGTAATTTCTAGGCTGCCTCGCCGGAGTTGGAGACCTATGAGTCCTTCCATCGTTTTGGCGGTCTTCCCGTGGGCCTGGTAGTATTTGGGCGGTTGTTCTTTGCCCACTTTTGGTGTGAGGTATGTTCCATCCTATCGACATGCATGTCCCACATTCTTCTCCTCTATCGGACCCATTTCGATATATCTTGTATATCTAAGTCCGTTCTTATTGAGCTGCTTCGTACTTGGTCCTTCAGAGTGGTGCCGTTGATGGCTCGAAGTGTTCTCATTTCCAATGACCTAAGCATTTGCTTGGTCCTGTTTGTGTCGGCTCTTGTTTCGGCAGAGTAAGTTGCAATTGGACGAACGCACGATTTGTATATGCGCATATATTTATTCCTCCATATGATGTTCTGGAGTGCTCCGGCTAAATTAATAATTACATCAATTATGCGACGCCAAATATTTTTCGAAGCTGAACTTCATCTATTTTAACCAACTGAATTACAATTCCGCGTAATTCAAGTAAATGCATGTTTGGACTTGAAAAAAACGCATAATTCTGATATGGTCATAGCATCCACTTTCGTTTGCAACCTACTACAGAGCTACAGAATATCTAGGAGTCGTCGCATTGACATCCAAGGAAGCGCAGCAGGAAAATCCAGTTTGCTGGATGAGGGATTGATATTGAGTGCCAATTACTAGTAATTGCTAATAAACAGTACTGAATAGTGGCTTCTCAATCTTCCCTGCCCCACAATTGCATGTGCGCCGAATGGGGGAAACCATGGGTTGGTGGCAGCTTAAAAATCATACGACATGACGTCATCCAACCAGCGCTCGGCGACGTCGCCATAC
Organism: Ecitoglossa quadriceps; assembly: GCA_027574925.1. Classification (NCBI taxonomy): domain Eukaryota; kingdom Metazoa; phylum Arthropoda; class Insecta; order Coleoptera; family Staphylinidae; genus Ecitoglossa; species Ecitoglossa quadriceps. The sequence goes on along the minus strand of JAODGC010000001.1, from coordinate 964,341 downwards.
CATCAGGCATATTCTGGCGAATGCGCATGACAAAGATGAATGTGTGTCTAGTTGGCTTTTGTTGGGTGCGAGTGCGACGCTTGCGTCTATATATCAGCGGGTGGACGGACGACTGGAGTGGATCGCGGATTGCTCGCTTGGCTAGCGATTCGCGTCAGTTAGTCGGCAGCGCCTTACGGGTTTGCACGCGCATTGCGACGGTTTGACTTTGCCTGCATCCACGCGCGCCTGAAAGCCACGTGGTCCGATTAACTCGAAATTAATTTCAAATTATCTGCTGAGATAAGTTGTGAAACGGCGTGCATTAGAGGGGTAAACACAAGTTTGAATTGTGTTTACCACTAGTTTGGAGCAGTCAACTTGAAAATCCAAAGCGCCGCAGCACTATCCACTTCTTAGTCCGACAAATAAGTAGCAGAAAAGTACGGAAGTGAAATATGAATTCTGTGATAAAACAAATCCGGCGGTGTTTTACCATCTACTCAGCTCTCTTTATTACATGTAAGTAATTAATCATTCATTACCAGTTTCACGCGAAAAGCATGCATGCGTTATTTGAAGTGAACATTGATGCATTCGATTGTTGCGCGTATTGATAAGAAAGCGCATTGTTGAGCAATGGATGGATCAAAGCCACTTTGTTTTAAACCAGTCTCTAATAATCAAATGCGCAATATTAATTTTGATTCAATCGCACGTTTTGTACGCCAATTGCATGCTCTAATTGACGAATAAGCACCCAGGAGTCAATAATGTATTGAGACATGCTACAAATCACCCGGTCGAAGACGATGATGATGATGAATCGTAGAATTCCTTCTAGGGCGCAATTCAACTTCCGCGCAAATTCATTATCCCCGAGTGCAAGTGGTAGTATGTAGTCAGTCGTAAACAAAACGTGAATTGGCGTAAGTCGCGTGATGTAGCGTCGTCGAAAATAGCGCGGCTAGCAAACAGCGCGACACGCACGCCAGGTGAGCAACGTAAGACATCGTACGATGTGCGTGCGACCAATCACAACACGCCGTGCGTTGGGCTCGACCGTGCGCACGCGGCGATTCCTCAGCCACACGACTCCACGCTAATCCAGCGCTTGCACTTGTACATTCAATTAATTGATTGCAATTGTGGCGATCGTAGCGATAAACTCGTACTCGATTGCTTGGACGTGCAAAGAAAATCACTGCTTTGTGATGGCTGGACACAGAATGCAAATCGGTTGAAATCGCAGCAAGATACGACTTGCATTTTGGAAGTTGTTTTGCGAACTATTTGCCTCCCTGCTATGTCTGATAGCGACAGGAATAATTGGGCTCCTTGATTAATTGATTGCCTTGTATAATATTGACAAATGTACACGACTTAATTCGGATTTCAATGCAATTGCTTTATACGAATTATATGATTCATTGGTTTATGGCCGAAATGAAACATGAGCTAAATAGACAGTTGGCGAATGAAAATTAATTGGTGCCGTTACTACTTCTCTCCATTAGAAACTGTTTAGCAAAGTGAAAAAGTAATCGAATGCGCGCAAGTCACACACAAAACTATTAATGTCCAGAACATGGTTTAATTTATGTGCGTTTATTGTTTCAGTGATAAGTTCCCGATTTGCACGTGCCATTCATAGTTGTGAACAAGAACGTCTCATTGAATGTGCTAAACCAATTTCATTAATCGCCGAATCCGGAATGGTGTTTGTTTCAAATAAAACTGATTTGGAAAGGATTTGCCCGTACGTATCTGAATATCGGAAATCGGCACAAAATGCCGCCTATATTCAACCTCTTAGTAATTAGTTCTCTCCTACTTCCCCAGGGACCTACGAAATGCGCTAAGATGTATTCATTCCTATACGCGAATGTGCATGCGGATGCATCATCAGAAGCACTTCAATAAACTCTTCCATGGTACAAACGTAATGGTTCGTGATCTATGTGAGAGCCCTACTTACCAGGACGAGTACCTCAAGTACGTCCCATGTATGGCACAAGTTGCAGACAAGAATCAAGTCTGCTTCGAGCGCTACTCCCAAGCAATGCGCGAGATTCAGCGTCGACCACGTATAGAGGAGGAAGACCTTGATGACGACGTCCCCGCCGTAGACATGGTTGAATACCAACGGAAAAGGAAGCGTCAAATTGCCGACGAGGGCATCAAAAATGTGTGCTGGTAAGAGAAAAATACTCTTCGCAGTTGCCCTAAGCTAGCACCTTGTTTAAGTTAGCCAATATTTTTGCTTGCCTATGGATAGTCTCTAAAGATGTACTTTTTTCCAGTACCTTCCAAGAATATGTTCAATGTTCGACCCATGCAACCGAACAGGCATGTGGTGCGCCCGCAGCTGAATTCAGTCGAAACTTTTTTGACAAGATGTCCTCGGCCATGATTAAGGTAAATACCTCGCCTCTGTTATATACCTGTTAGTAGCGCCAATCTATTCCTCATTTACCCTTGTCTGCGTTCCTCATTTCTTGCGTTCGTGTTTACAACATAAATACCTTTCTGGTAAAACACGTTTCCGATTTGATCTTTTTGCGAAATTAACGTGATCAATTTATTTCAGATGCATTGCTCAGAATACACGTCGGCACACTGTGGTAGTCTGCATTCATCGTCAGGAGCACCACAATCCATCACAGGCTCCAGTTGGTTTGCTCTGATGACAATGTATTCTGCCGTAGTCGGAACTAACCTGAGATATTCTCTCATTAGCTGAATGAATAATCGATGCACCGCATGAACAAAGAGTGCCGTCCTGGCTCGATTCACTCAAGACTGATTTATTAGCTTACAAGTCGTTGGGCGCTGTGAATGCAAAGCCCGGCGAAAGTGAGCCCGACGTACTCACTGTTACCTCCGAGGTATTTGAAGGGCACACATGCCAGAACAACACATGCGTTTTGTTATTTAATTTTTAGTGAAAATTATGTCTATTTATTAATTAAAGCAATTGTAATATATATATATATATATATACATATACTTGTAATGTATTGCGAATGATTTAGGTCAACTGTATACTCTCGTTGCTACGGAGTTGTTTGCAATTTATTTATTTGTTATGTAAAAGGAACGCTTACGAAAAAGGTGACAAACCTACATATTTCAACGAGAATCTCCTTTGAACTGATTATATAAATAATAAAACTAATTGTCAAATAAAACAATATTCTATTAGACTCTGCGTGTGTATTTATGTGGTATACCGAAATGCTACAACATTGGGTACTTTTGCGTACGAAAGAGATAATGATGCTTGGAACTAACTGCACCTAATTATTTCCATCCTTTGATTTATTCCAGTACAGCTTATTGGTGCACTTTTTTGTTGATGTACATTCTTCTCATTATACAAGTTGCTTCGACCAGACAGCATTTTTTTAACTACAAATGCCACACTGCTACCACCATAAAAGATACTGATTTTGTAAGAAAATTGCACTTTCCGTAAAATGGGTCAAATTGATTGAAATGCTAATATAATTTAAAATATTTCTTGGACTTTATAGGGCAAGTGCATAACAAAGATCGGAACTTTGGTCTTTGCTACAGAAAAAATGTTCTTGTTTACAAAGTATTTATTTGTCCCGTAATCTTAGCTGAATTCTGTTTGCAACTGTGGAACGACCAACTTCTGTTCTACATTGATAAGGTTTTTGTTGTTAACGCAATATTTCTAGCTTTTGACTAAATATCATTATCTTTAGCATATCACTTCCGTAGTACGTGAAACGGCAACGATTCCATCTCGCCAAGTTCAGAAAGAATAATTCGCCAAAAACACTGGAAGAGAGAGCATAACGGATCCGGTTTATAGCGGTTTTTTCATGAAGTATTGTTGCGAACGCGCAATCAAATGCACTGATAGACCATTGTCAAGATTGCAGTAGAAATTGTTGTCTTATTGGCCCTACAGATAAAATGTTAATGATCAGATTGCAGACATACATAGAGGAAGAGGCAAAAATCCCAATCAGAGTCGAGATTGGAATAAATATCGATAAGTAATAATCATTGGATTAAATAATGATTATATTAGTAGTAATCTACATTGACATTTATGATAATATTTATTTACAAGTTTATTTCCATTCGCGTTACCGAAACATTCTGCGTGTTCGGCTCTTTGTTACAGAAACCTATTAAACTTGCTCGTAAACTATGTTGCGGGTTTGTCCTGCGTAACATAGAATCATAGCGGACCATCACCGCCCACCAACAACTCTCATTTAAAACGAAAACAATAAAAAAGAAACATGTGTTATTAAACTTATACATACGCGAAACAATAAGTTATAACTGAATTTGTGATGATCACGGTGTGCGCGAGTGCTCCAGACTCGTGAGAGGCTGGTCCTCTCTTGAGCACCCCACATGTGTAATACCGAAAAGTGGGATAGCTTCGCGTATAACTAGATATGAACAGTAGTTGTAATCAGAATAAAATATGCAACAGTGTAGTACTCATACAAACTTATACAAAAATTGTTCGGCCTGAGCCGTTTCGTAAACATGCATTTATGATTTTATTTTGCGTAGTGCTCTTAAAGTTAAGTCTATCGTCAAATGCGTAAAGCTGCGCGTTCCTCACTCACTTCAATCCATGCACACGTATTATAAATTAGTTTTCTTATACAATCAGTATCTGCATTCACGCATTGAATATAACACAGTCCGTTGATTTTCCCATCAATTTATTCTAACGCGAAGAGATAGGTAGTAAGCCCGTGCATGGTGTGAAATAAGATCTCAGTTGTAGATCTTGATGGCCTTCTCGAGACAGTTGAAGCGCGCTCGTTTTGGGGCCTTGTTAACATGCTCCAGGCCCAGCCAGGGTTTGTTGGTACTACCTGGAAGAAAACAATGGAAATTAACAACACGTTGCATATACCATGCAAGTATAATTCTGTACGAACCAAAGCAACTGGCTTACCTTGCGTCGGTTGCGCTTGGGGTCTAAGGTCGTTAAGGTTCATGGGCTCATCATCAGTAACAAAGTTGGTGCGATTCATTATAATAAGAGCAAATTTGAATTTCTCAAATTCCTTCTCAGGCAGATTGAGTTTCTTCTGTATGCGTTCACGAACACGTGAAAACGGCTCACCCTGCTTAATCTTAATAAGGAACGGAGTGCCAAAGGTGGCGTAAACATCTTTGCAAAAATGCGCGCAAGGCACAAGCATCTCGTCGTCGGCGATGTGCACTTCGTCCACAGGTATCTCCTCAATGCGGTACATCTTCGAAGTACAGATCGAAAGGGAATCCAATGAGGTATCCTCCTTGGGACCAAAATATACTCGATGCCCGCTAATCTCAGTGAGTCGCAATCGTCCGCTACCGCCTTCAGTCAGTTCTATTTGTTTCTTTGCTTCGTCCAGCAAGTCAGCAACAGTACCAGCCTTACTTGGGTATAGAATCAGTTCCTTTTCGTCCTTCATTTTGGGCGATAAGTATATGCATTTGAATTGCTTCTTGTCCTCAAGTTCGTTAACGCGGATGCTTAGCTGCTGGTAATAGATCTTCTTCGGTACCTTTGGCTTGGCGTATACGAGCAGGTCTTTCAACGTACCCTCGAATGTACATTTCAGGGGGTGGCCAGGACTATCTTTGTAATTCTGATTTTTGAAAAATTGAAGTAAATAAGGATCTGTTCCGACGCGCTGCGCTACGGAGCGAGCGATTTGATCGTAAGTCATACGCAGAGAGAGTTCCATCGTAAAACCTTGGTCATTTGGGATACACTTATCCACAAATGTGACCTCAACTCTGAAGAATAGGTCTTTAAAGAACTCGATGCAGGTGGGCAAGTCTGACAGCTCCTCGCGTTCTTCGCGCTCAAAGACCAAGATATCTCCGTCCATAAGTTCTTCCAAAACTTTCTCCAGCGGATCAGAGATGCTGATAATTTTCTCCGTCATATTTGGGCGAATCTCCTCGTACAGGGACAATTCTGTATCACTAGCAAATCCTGCACGTTCATTGAGAAGAGGTACTATATCTGCCAACTTTGAAGTCACTGGTAAATAACTGTGACCACAGTAGTGCATTTTCTTCTGCTTCGGGTCATAGAGCTTGAAAAACATGAGGACATCCGTGTCCTTGTCAAATGGGGGTAAGGCAGGATTACCAGAATCAGGCGGCTGGAGTTCCAGGAAGATATTCCATGGATTTTGGTTCTCCGAGGCTTCGATTACACTCTTGTGCAGATCTGTCTCAAAATCAAGAATGCTCGGTCGATAAGTATTATTCGAACGTGTAGTGAATGGCCAGGGCCTTATTTGCTCCAGAGGGTATTTGAAACTATCGGCTAACATGTCCATCATCTCAGCGACAGTCGCTGCTTTCCTAATCTTGAAAATACGGTAGTGAGCTTTCTCTTGGTCGTAGAGATCGTTGCCTTGATGGCCATCAAACGAGTCTTCCAGGACAATGTTTAGCGTCATGTACAAGTGTGCTTCGTTGCGCTCTTTGCGACGCACTTGTTCCATGCGCTTCTCTTCGGCGAGCCGATCGCCTAATTCTGTAGGAATATCAACATCCGTCACTTCTTGCAGCACGTTGTGCAGCTCTGAGTCACGAATGTAAACCAACATGTAAGCATTAGTACAATGCTTAACAGTCATATTTACATCTTCATCATGCCCGCCATAATTATGATCAATCGCCTCTTGCTTGGTACATCGAGAGACTACATCATCATCAAACTTACACCACTTGCCGTCGCCTTTGGGATTTATGAACACAACGTAGTGCCCACCGTGATTATCGCCGGAGTGCACCAATACAGCATGCAAGGTGTAGTTTGCCGGGTTATGAGGATTCTTTTCCTGTAGGTAAGTATCGAGCGAAATCTTCTCATAGAATTCAAAACGGTCGTTAAATTTGACCGAACAATCTGTGACTGGATCGTACTGGAACCTCATTAGGTGCAGATGTAAGACCGGCGGAAAGGCCGAGAAAATGACACCCTTTTCGGCATCTTGCAGGCCATGCTCACCGGCGTCGTATTTATTATCGCCATCGAGCGTCTCACGCGCGATATAATCCTTGAAGGATTCGTCAATGTTTTTCTTCCCCTTGATATTTAGCTGAATATCATAAAAAGTCTCTGAGCGGGTGCTAGTGTAATCTACGTTCTTGCACCTAATGTATGACATCATCTTGCCTTCAAACAATTTCGGCACTGTGCCTTCAACACAAGTACCTTTCATCTTACTTTCCAATTTGTCGAGCAGAACGCGTAGGAACTCCTGGACATCGTGTTGCATGAACGAGTCAAGTGCCTCCCAACCAAAGCTCTTTGTAAGCTTCTTAGTACCCACAGGCTTGTCGCTGAATTGCAACTCGTTGAAAACGCGTTGTAAGGCAAGTGCAACAGACTTGGTTGAGTCATCAGACTCCGTAGGCATTTTGTATACTGCTTTGCGTAGTTGGTTCGTAAAATACAACGTCTGCAGTAAGGAGTTCATATAGCAGGTAGCGCCCTGATTCTTTAAGCCTACAAAGCCGGTATGTTTCTTGCTGTCCCAAGAAACGCCATGAGGGGCGTCTGCCACTACGTGTACTTCTAAGGTTATGGTATCATCCTTAATGAAGCCCTTCTCGATATCTAAGACGTCGTTCCAAGACATAAAGTGTGAGAAGCCCCAATCGTTTTCCTTCGAATAAAACAGGTGCTGAATCTTGCGCGAGAACGGTTCTATTTCTGGTCGAACAGTGAGCAGCCGTAACTCCGCCACTGCGTAGCAACTCCAAGAGGAGGACTCACTCTCGCCATTACATTGCAAGAAAAACCCAAGTGAGCGAGACGAAGGGGTACGTTCTTGTCCGTGACTCGAGCGAGGCATAACCATAATCTTCCACGGAAGATTCCTTACATAGCAAGGAGGTGAGAGAACAGAATCCTGAAATAATAGTCAATAAATCAAGACTGTCCCCACGCACTGTTGATCGCGCGCAATGATTTGCATATTTTGCATATATCCAAAGATAGCGTGCCAATTCACTGGTGAGACTCACCTTAAGCTTGCTGAAGTGAGGAACCGAAAAACGGAACGTAGCCTCTGAGCGTGCTTCATCTTCCTCCATATCAGCGTCTTGTTGCATCCCGGTGGAAGCAACCGTGGTGGTTGAATTAGCGTCCGTCTGCGGGGCGATGATCACGTCTCCATTCTGCGAGTCCATTTCGCCGCCACCTGCATCTAACATGTAATCCATTGTAGTAACCATTGTAAATAGTGCAAATGACACTGATCGTCCAATAAATGAGTGAATAAAGTCAAATGTCGCGACGCCTACAGACCGCTGCTATGCACCATGCATGATTCGCGGTTTTGTGCAACGCATATCAAGAGACCGCCGCACATGTAAGGTGTGAGGTTATGAAACCGCCGCCGTCGCAAACACTCGCAAATACGGGAATTTCACTTACCCACTCGCTTGTTCTGCCGCGAAATTCGCGTGCGTGGTCTGGAGGAACGAACCGAAGTTCTGGAGAAACGTGTCATTGTGAAAGGATTAAGAAATTCGTAAGTTAATTTGAAGCTTGCACGCCCGTATGTGATTCACAGTGAATTTGAGTGCCGTCAGCGCTCGATCTGACGGCTACCCCGCGAATTAAGATCACAAAAAACAATTGCCGCCGATATCCATGCATGAGCTGCGTTAATCCAGCATGCGTTGCAAGCATGACGTGTGCGGCGGGCAGCAAGAAAAGAAACAAAGGATGGACTATAGAAAGAACTTACCTTCCTGTGTCTCCATCTCCTCGATTCCGTTATGCTGATGCTGCACCAGGTTGGTGTCGTTGCGACGTCGCTGGTCGTCTGTCGCCGTCACGTGGTGGTTCATCTCAGGCGGCGGCAATGCCGGCGCTGGCGAGTTTGTGGGGGCGGTGGTGTCGATGCCGTTGCCACCGTTGTCGTGGTCAGACCCGTTGCCGCTGCTGCGCCTTGTACGGCACTGGTTGCGCGGGCCGTCGCCTGTTGGTACGTCGGGGGCGGCTCTAGCTGGGAGGTGGCTGCTCGCACTCTGCGTGGTCAACTTGACAAAATGCTTACTCGCAATGCGCCCAATGATGTCTGCCGGTGTCGTGACCCCGTACACCTCAAGCACATGCCAGTCGGCGGCAGCGATAGGGGTTGCGGCGAGCGGCCGCCGACCTCAAACTCGTACGAGGGCCTGCTGGAGTCGGCGAATATATCACCACCTCACGCACGCACACGGGAAAATAAACAAAATGGTGGTCGCTGATCGTTGCCCTCACTTTCTTGACTGTCGCGCACAGGAACCGCGTGTGCAAATCGCTGTGCTCACTGGTTCTGGCAAATGCTGTCTTGTCGAAGCGCCGTCGCCGATCTTCGTAGGCGGCGTGCGGCTCCTGCGAATGTCTGCCGGTGCGCCTCACGTTAAGGCCTTATTGTTTGCTGCTCTGCCTTGTTGCGACTATGTGATGCCGACTATGCCCTCTGCCGTGGTGCCGATATGCACGACTCCGGCCGGGTTGCGTTTGTGTGTGTTCAAGGTTGACAGCGCGAACTTGACGAACAATCGGTGCGATCGGTGCAATCCGTGCAACCGATCCAATCCTAGGGATTTTCATTTTGTTAGCTGTGGGCGAGAGATTGCGGGGGGGGGGGGTAGGTGCCGTAAGTGCGGTGTTGTTGACGGGCGGACACGCAGCTGACGTAGTGGGAAGTGCAAGAAACAAATGCAATCAAACCAATGAAAGCTGGAAGGGATCAAACTGCGTCAACGCGCGGTTCGCTCGGTTTTGCGGCTTAAGGAAGGGCGAGAAGCTTGAAATTTTGTCAATATGTAACTAGATTAATGCAGCACATTCAAAATACAATAACATGACCCATCAAATGCAAAAGTTAATATCAAAGAACGCCATAACACTACTTTTATTGAAATGAGTATTGAAATTTATATCAAACCGTGTGAAGACTATAATAATTGTTGCTTCCAACATCGTATCCCAATGCTTGTAGATGCTGTGTAACTACATTCATTGTAAGTTGCACTTCGCCACTAGATACCATCCGCATTACTGCAAAATACGCACAATTAGTATCCTGCACTACTCCTGGACTAGACTTAATAGTTCATACGATGGTTGCCAGTCGTGGTTGCGATCATTGTCGGGCGGACTAATTCCGGCTGGTAGCCGAAAAAAGAACCAATGTATCCAAATAAACTAGAGGCTATTGGTTTCGACAAATGTGCACGAAGGTGATGCACACCCGCCTGCAGTGGGATATGTAAACGTCCATACCCTGCAAGCTGCATATCACAATATACACTCAGAATGAGCTGGGGCCCTAGAATACAATTACAATAAGATAGTTTAATATGTGAGATTATTTTGCTAATTGTCTTACACCCGTGGGGATTCGTAGATCTAAACACAATGTCAATAGGTAAGTTCAGGACCACTTTTTCACCATTCTGCACCACGTTAACGATCTGTGACAATCCGGCTTGTACGCCACCAACGCACCGCCAGTCATCGCCGTAGACAAATTCATATTTGCAATGCCAGCGGGAACCAGCCTCAGCGAGGACCTCTAAATACAATGCCTGTCCAGCGAAGGACACCATAAAAGAGCCCTCCGACATTGTATTATTTCTTGCTAGCTGGAAGAAGAGGTAATACAAACAAACATGTCGCCATGGAGACAACATTCACTCCATTCACTGTTCAAACCGTTCATTTGATTTTTGTCAAAATTCGAATGAATTGCCAACTGTAATTAAAATAACTGAAATCGTAACTTTCGAAAAACAGTTTATTTTAGGTAACATCATGACTAAAACAACCTCGCGGTAGCATCGACATTGAAAGGACGTTGTTCATTTTGCAAAAAAAAAAAACGAAAAAAGTTTGCCCATTTCCGTCAATGCTTGGACCTCATTAAAGACACAAACCACGATTGGAATTGCAAGCAAATTTAGTAAACTCAATGTATTATTAGTAAATGCGAATAAACAATGTGGAATTAATCTGTTTTTATTTGCTACTTGAATTATTTGCTCGTTATTGGTTGGTGCTTAAATTTTTCCCGAGACGCGCTTAAGTACGTTCAGCTCAGCGTCTTCAGAGCTGTATCGCAATTCTCAAGGAACAATTGGCTACGCTTTGAATTCGGCTTTGCCCTCATAAGTACATCCGGAGCGTTGGACAATTTCCGTCGCAGCCCAAATTCCGCAGCGGATGCACACGTCAATCGGTTGTTCGCGGAGATACTGCGCGAGGAATCCTCCCACAAAAGCGTCACCTGCGCCATTCGTGTCCACCACCTTCTCCTTTTCAAGCCTGATGACGGGAAACTCGGTGATTTTGTTGTTTCGAGCAAGGATCACTGGGTTTGCCCCGGTAGTTAGGATGACTGTTCGTGGTCTCGCCTCGTCCTGTTTCGGAAGTGCGCAGATCTTCAAAGCAATTTTTTTCAGATCTTTAGTATTAAAACTCTGCTCATTGGCGAATGTTTCGGCTTCCTGCAATAAGATTGGTATTAAAAAAAATAGTTTGCAAAGAGTCGATGTATGTACTAACAGTCTCGTTCCCAAATAAAATATCAATATAAGGCATCGCATTCAAGAGTGGTTCCTTGTAAAATTGCGATATAAATGGGGCACTCAGATTCATAATAAACGTGCGCTTCTGTGATAGTGAATATTTTGCCACTTCCATGACAGTTTCAGGACTCACGGTAAGGAAAAATCCCTAAAACACGACATATTTTGTTACCACAATACACAATATTTCACGACAGAATGATTATGACGTGAGAACTAGTGAATGATTTACAATAATAATAAATACCTTCAAAACTTACAGAAATATAGTAGTATTGAGCCAACTCTATCAATTTTTTATTTTCAGGTTTTCGAATGTGATCCACCGTAAAACAATTTGCTGCAGCAAGATTTGCACATAATGACCGATGCTGTCCAGTGATTAGCACAGCGCAAGTGCCAGTGGACTGTTTGGAATTATACTGGTATTGCACATTAACACCGGCCGCCCTCGCACGTTCTTCGAGTATCTTCGAATATTCATCTTCACCGACACAACCGAAGAATGTGGTCACGCCTGGTTTGTCTAGAATCCACTGCACCACACGCAGCGAATTCTGTGCACTGCCACCAGCAATGTAGTCTGCATTATAATTCTCCACAATGTCCTTGTAGATTGGCATGTGCTTCTCACTGGCAAGGATGGCATCATTGGCCTTCATGTCATAGCGTACGAGATACTCATTATCCACATTGGCTGAGATATCCAACAATGGATTGCCAATCCCCAGAAGCAAACTCTCCCTGCAACCAAAAAAGTGATTAATAATTAATATGTCCTATATAAACCAAACTGAGGCATTACATTTCATGCATTGCCATGGTGAGGCAGGAAGGTCACTGAGACTGGCGTCGTCAACTTGCGCGCAGCGAGTTTTAATCTTATCGCGCCGGGGTCAAAAATGAACACCATTGTCGCCCCAGGGCACAAACAGTCAACATTAGCATGATAACAAGCAATGCTAAAATATATGCAGATCGAGATTACTCGTCATAGTTTATCGCGGTTATGCAATGGACAGCGACGGACTACTTTCGCAATGTAAAGAGTGATAGTAACAAAACGCTCAACGCGTTCAAAGCTAGTTGCCACAATGGACAGCGTGTTCAGAGTAAATATTCGCATCGGCACGTGTAGGAACAAACATAACCTTACATTTTTTTTACCTTGGTGCATCCATTTCACGGGAATTTTATGTTGCACTATACGATAAAAACATGGAGTTGGCGATGTCGTCTTTTAGATCCTGGAGAGCGGGTCTTAGTATAATGGCAACAAAGTGATTGCAGTGACTTATAAATAAACGAGATGTATGCGATGCATCTAGAAAAATGTCAAAACCGCCCGCACCGACACTATAGCAACGTACAACGCGCAATCGTGCCAATCAGTGACCCCAAGGCCGTCATCGAGAGAACCATAGGAAACTTTTAAAACCCACAATACGGATTTATCCGAAAAGTGCAAGTCAGCTTTATGTCAACATGTATACCTGCAGCTTTACGCACTTTACAATATTGCTAGTGCCTAACATCTGTTGCAACGGTGAAGTTTATTTGTTATTGTTTACTGTTTGCGTACTGACACAGTACCACGCCGCCCGTTAGATAATTTCTTCCTACAATTGCTTTTGCCTAAAAGCATCTCAACTGATTTTCATACATTTCCGCACAATCAAATCATATTTTGACCAGGTAATTTTCACTCCCTTCAGTGGGATTCGCGCAGTGTGTCTTTATCGATGGGCATTTTGATGGCCCCGAATTCCTTCATAAGCCTGCTATTTTCTTTAAAACGTCCATACAATTTGAAATTCTAAACTGGTTATGTTTCTTTTCTAGTCGTAAATGAAATCTAGAAAGCAAACTTCTGATACATTCTTCTAGTCCAATGATAAGCACATTATGATATCTAATCCCTGTGGATGGTTGTTGCGACTGAATTCGCAAAACATGTCGTGCCTTAGCCGTATCTAGCTGCAAAAAAATTTCTAATACACTGTTTTGGTTAGTTTATCTCCTGTTGGATTTTACCTAGATTTCAGTTCAATTATAATCGACATATCAACAATCCCTTCTTATTGCTTCTCTACGGTATAGGGGGGCAAGGTTTTGTGAAACGTCCGCATCTCTTCGACCTGTTTGTTGAACATATGTCAGTCAACCAAATTGATTTACGTGTATAGAGAATGCCTTAAATAGACACCAGGATAATGCTTATCACGTTTATGCATATCACAATGAGTTTGTTTAAATTAAAACTATGCAAATGCAATTAAGTTCGCTATATTTCCGTAAACTGTCTTCCTCAAAAATGCAATTTCGTAAAAGGATAATTAACAAAATTCCTACTGCAATGCGAACATAATCAATTGTGAAACAACCAAGCAATTAATGCTATTGCCTAGGAGCTTATAAGACTGTTTTACGGTTACTTCTGGCGGAAAAGAAAACTCTTCAGGAAAATTCATCAGCCTAAGTATTTCTCTTGGCGTAAAGAATCGAAAATTTAAAGAACTCAGCAAATCTTTCTTCATTGTTTGTTTCATGTCGTCGTCATCTTCTATCTCATCAAGTTCGTCCATATGCCTATAAACCTCCGCCACCTCCTTTGGCTTCCTTGGACAAAAAACACTACCAGTCCCTTCAATGTATCGACCATAGCTTTTCGTGAAACAACAGCTTCTCTGAGAGTCTTGGTAAACAATGTCCAAGAGTCTGCACCTTCTAACTAGTTCTTTTATGGGCACCTTATACTCCTCTAAATCTGTTCTGTCCGTTTCTAATATCTTGCCGACTGCATATGGTTCACTGTTATCACAATACTCACTATGTGGTAGTTGTGACAATTGGTTTTCATTGAATGGATCCTTTTTTGCCACACAATAATATCTCATGCGGGAATTTGGAATGCCAAATTGATTAGGACTCAGAAGAAATTCTTTGTAATAAAATCCATTCTTAATTAATGCAGCAATAAGTTTCTTGTGCATCTCTGATTTTTCAAAGCCCTTAACATTCTCGATTAGCATGTTTTGTACATAAAGTGCAGGTAACATATTAAGAACATATGTAAAAGAGTTTGACCTGGGATCATGGTCATCTTTCTGTAAACCATTCCTGGTGAATGGCTGACATGGGGGTGACATAAGAATTGTATCAATATTCAAATTACGAATTATTTTAGGTGATAAACCCTGGATGTTACCGTTGATTAACGTGGTATCTGGATAGTTATGAGAGTAGACTTCATTTGCGGTTTGGTTTATGTCTACAGCAAGGACAACTTCACCAGGTATATTTGTCACTAGAAATAATAATTTTAGTATTGGTTAGGCATATGTATGAGGCTTGTTATAGAAAGAACTCACTCTTAAAGGCACTGTGCATTCCTCCAATCCCACTATATAATTCTAATATTTTCATCATGAAACTATGCTGATTATAAATACACTCGATGCTCCGAAATGCAAATGAACCTAACGAATGCAAACCACCGTAAACCACTCACTTTTAGGTTAAGCTTTCAAATGCTTCACAACAATTGAGAATTGCAATCAGCGCAAACGAACGAAAACAATTCTAAATAAATCAACGCTTGCTATAAGTAATAATCGATTTTAATCTATAATCTTTCCAAGTTCGAGCATTACACCTACTAGAGCATTTGCATATTATCATCCATTATACTTTCTAAGGTAGTGCATGTTCGCACAATTTCATTACTTGATTCCTTATGAAAATAGTTAGTAGTCCTATAGGTGCGATCTTTTAAGATCAGTTTATAAAATTATGCAGGTATACCGACCGTAATGACGCCAACGGGCAATCACATGTGCATAAGCAAACCTCCATAATAAACGTTGATTACACATCTGTTTAACTAGCTTAATTTCTTGTTTAACTACTCTCGTCCTGACTCCGGGTCGCACGTATTCACGTGTATTTACCGTATTCATGGTCTCCATGGACCTTGATGAAAGCAAATGAAAATAGAACTTTGCACATCACAGGTGACAAACAGGAGTAGGAGTAAGTAGCAGTAATAGCAGCGCCAAAACGTCAACTACAGCTGTTCGTGTCATCCACGTTCTCGCCACCCGTCCTTATGCCCCTTGCGCCAGCAAAATCAAACAGCAAAACGCAAACACAGTGAAACTAACGCAACGCTCGCTCTCGTTTAAGCACACTAAAAGCCATTTGGTTGCTTGCATTGCGTCTCTCGAGTTGAGTGCATAAAACACGCGAAAACAATGCGAAACAAACCATAAAGTGCTAGCTCTTCGTTGGTGGAAAATATCTCGTGGATAGTACGACTAAGTGCATTAGGCCTCAAGTAAAATGAATTCAAGTATGTGCGTTCAAGATTACGACTAATTTGACCAGTGTGACATTACTTTCATGATGCCATCATAATTTATGTTATTTTCTGTCAACCGTTTACAATATTCGTGCTCAGCGATCTTCTGGGATGTTTCGTAGTAGGAGTTGGTTTGGCGGAGGCTGGGGCCGCCCAAAGAATCCCCATTCACCAGAACACTTGAAATATCTATACAATGTTCTTGTGAAAAATCAAACAGTGTCTGAATATAATAGGGGACTGTTGGTGGAGTCTCTTCGCTCTATTGCTGAGATTCTAATATGGGGTGACCAGAATGATTCCTCTGTATTTGAGTAAGAATTCTTAATGTCCATGATAAGTGTGTAACTCACAGTCAAATGTTTCACATTCCAGCTTCTTTTTAGAAAAGAACATGCTCTCATTCTTCCTTCGTATTATGAGACAGCGCAGTGGTGGCTCAAGCTTTGTGTGTGTGCAGCTTCTTCAAACCCTGAACATACTGTTTGAAAATATAAGAAACGAAACTTCACTTTGTATGTATCTTCATTCCTAGCAGGGATATATGTCTTGTAACACTTGTTGTTTTATGTGCAGATTATTTACTATCAAACAACCATGTTAACTCAATAATTGTCCACAAGTTTGACTTCTCTGATGAGGAAGTCATGGCGTACTACATTTCTTTTTTGAAGACTCTCAGTCTGAAATTGAACGCGCACACAATTCATTTCTTTTACAATGAGCACACCAACGACTTTCCGTTGTACACCGAAGCTATCAAGTTCTTCAACCATCCCGAATCAATGGTACGCATTGCCGTACGCACATTGACACTCAATGTCTATAAGGTAGAAGACGCTAGCATGTTGGCCTTTATTCGAGATCGTACAGCAGCGCCGTACTTTTCTAATATTGTATGGTTCATCGGAAAACATATCCAGGAGTTAGATGCCTGCGTCCGAAACGATGCGGAGTAGGTGCAATTGTTACATAGTTTTACAATGAAGTAATCATATTCATTTCACAGCCATCAGTCACAAAACCGCCTCAGTGACCTTGTGGCTGAGCACCTGGATCATCTGCACTACCTCAACGACATCCTCTGCCTGAACATAACTGATTTGAATCATGTACTCACTGACCACTTACTTCACAAGTTGCTCATACCTTTGTACATTTATTCATTATCCCCACAATACAAGCGAGACACGCCTGGGCCAAATTCCAGCAGTTTGGGGTCTGTGGGTCCAGGCGCGGGACCAGCAGAGCTGAACGCGAAGGTTTCTAGCGTCATTGCACTTTTCCTGTTATCTCAAGTATTCCTTATCATATCGCATCCTCCACTAATTCGTACACTTGCCTGGATCATACTCAAAACAGACAAGAATTTGGTCACCAAAGGCGTGGACAAGTTGCTGGAGCAATGCGAAGAAGACACCAGGGCATCTCAGGTCACTCTCCAAGCAGCATATCCGACAAAGCTGGAAAGCGATGCAGTGGAACGCGAAGAAGTGGGCCAATCGGAACCAGAAACTACCAATGTGACCGATGAGGAAAAGGAAAAAATGACACCGATACCAGTCCAAGCAGAAGCAGCTGCATTTGCGGAAAAGCCTTTCTTCGACGCTGTGTTGAGTGCACTAGACTGCAATGAGAATGACTATGCTGCTTTATTTGCATTTAGCTTACTCTATGCCATGGCAAATAATAAAGGTATGTGATTTAGTATGCACTTCATTGCGTGTTGTATGATTTCGGCTCTATTTTAGGTGTAACCCCGGATTTAATTGAGCAAATCCTCCGCCCTAAGAAGTCTGTTATCTCCGCAGCTGCAACTAGGACAAGTGGGACAAAAGACGTAAAGTACGCCTACAATAATGTGCTCGTTGACCGTATCTTGCATGTGATGATGCAAAGTTGTCAGCCACAATGTCGCGTGCGGCTGGTTACGCTTGAGTTGTGTATGAAGTTGTTGGGGCAACTTGTAACCTGTGATGGACGGAACATACTTGGCGAAACCCATCGTGCATCCGTCGAGACCGCGAAGTCGCAGAGCACCAGCCAGGTGCGCAATTTCTACAAGTCTGAGGAGATCTTTCTCGACATGTTCGAGCACGAGTAAGACATGCGTTTTCAAAATTTCACTCATTATTCATACCTTTACTACCTTTGCTATTTCAACATTGCAATTGGCTACCAAGACACAAATACCCAGTTTAACGATGGCGACTATTGCGCTGCTCTTGGGATTGAAGAAACTGGTTGATTTATTAATCCATGTACACTTTTTAATATATTTTTTATTGACATAATGCCACGTTAGTTAATTCTTTCATTTGATGTTGATCAACTTCTTTGCTTTGGTTTGGCTTTCCTGTTTTACAATGTCTTTTTCGCCTGTAATGTAGATATTGCGACATGTCCAAGGGATCGTTGAACGTTGAATGGCTATGCATGGATAGTGCCATTTTATTGCCACCCACAGGCACCCCATTAACAGGAATAGATTTTACTAAACGACTGCCATGTGGTGAAGTATGTTTTATTTTAATCATCGTAATTTCTATACACTAAATAATATGAATTTGTGTAGGTGGAACGTGCCAAACGTGCCATACGTGTGTTCTTCCTCGTACGGGATCTCGTCCTGCAGCTCAACGGCGAGGTGGAGACTCAGCTCCCTCTTACCAATCCCCATGTTTGCGTGCAGATCGACCAGGCCTTGGACCTGAGTATTGCCCGTTGTCTGTGAACGCCACAGTGTTGCTAGGGCTGCCTCCTTTTAAACAATGACAAGTTATCTATTAGTTTACAAACTGATCTCACGCGATGATAACTTGTTGTCAAAACTTGTGTTGCTTTTGGAGGATATCCCTAACAATACGACTGTCACAGAGTAGAACCTCGCTTTGGTCAGCTCTAATTGTCACCTCCTTAATTTGCAGATAACTCCGATCTTATTGCGTGTACCTTGTCTATAAAAGATGGCGTCAAATTAAGGCGTTTTCTGGTTATCGACATCCTGCAGTTGATTTTAGTGGAACCGGATGCGAAACGCCTAGGATGGGGTGTCGCAAAACTGGTCGGCTTCCTTCAGGACATTGAAGTCAGCGGCGATAAGGACGACGCACGGTGTTTGCATATCACTATCCATGGACATCTGACACGCAGTGCTGCAAAGGCCGCACCGTTGTTGTCCGCCAAATTTGTCTTCGATGACAACATTCGGTGTATGGCCGCAAAACAGAGACTTACCAAGGGGCGAATAAAAGCCCGGCAGAAGAAAATGCAGCAAATCGCGCGGTTATTAGATATTCCAGGACAAACAGGCCCTCCTAGCCCTGCGTACGTAGGATCGCATCGTGGGTCTGCGTCTGGGTCGAGGGATTCCCGCCCGCTTTTTACTTCTGGACGAGTCCCCGGCTTTGCAGCACCGCGGAGAGAATATGGCGTTGTTCACCGCACCGACGAACGGCGTCGCCGTGAAAATGATAGTCCCAGTCGTATTGCAATGACGAACTCAAAGAAAGAAAATAATGGAGTAAGTCGCGCTCGTTCCAGGGAACCTTCAGGTGCGTATATGGCGGACTTTCGAAATGTATTATACTCTCAAATCCATGCATGAGTAAAATAAGACTTTCCTAATGTGCAGGGAGTAGGAAATCCAGAGAGGGGAGTCCTAGGATGCCTCGTCCCCGTTCAGAGGAAATTCCATTGGAGCTGATCAAAAAAGCGCCCACAACTGGTGTCTTAGATATGTCACCCAAAGTAAATGTAGCACGTTCATCGTCTACCACACCATCCAAACTGGAACCGGCCCACAGTGAGCACGGTTCCTTTGATGTTGATGCGTCCCTGAAGGAAGCCCAAACGAACTTGCAGAAGGATGTGGATGTTGTGTCCATTACCAGCGAGGAGACCTCTTTCACATTCCCTGATACACAAAGCGCAACGACTACCACCATGACCACAACGACAAGAGCTATTACTAGTGTGCAGGAAGAAACACCGAGTAGGCGCAATAGTGGGAAAGGTGTAATTGAAACCGTTTAACAAATGCTATTACTGAATAAATAAATTTAATCCGTTTTGGCTGTGTTTTATCATTGGTGTAAATCGTCCAAAATGGTTTCCACCATAGAAAACGCATGAAGATCCACGCAAAAGTTGCAGCCAATTTAAGAAATTTGTTTAACTGATTGAAGGGACCTAAGTTATCCAATTTGTGAGTTAAATATTGTTCAAGCACACAAATGTTGGATTCAATGAATTCCAATAAACGGTGCGACATCGTCCACGTAAGCGTACTTATAAGCAGGTGCAATTGTATTGCATATATATATATATATATATATATATATATATATATATATCCCCTTACACGCGGATTCCATCCAAGAAACAAACTCAGCGGTTTTCAGCAATAAACTAAGGGACCAACTTTGCCGGCTGTAAACCATTTTGTCTCTGTTGCTTATTGATCTAAACTGTGGATTATACCAATAAGGCAGCTGCAGGGGACAGGTTTCTATTTACTTTGATGAAAGAATGGGTTAATTTCAATCTATGAAAATTGAGAATTTTTCGCTGAAACTTTGCAATCCTCTAATGTAACTGTTGTTTCACATTTTCAATGGCATTCTTGATTGTTACTCGTTGCAAAGAGGTGATAGAATTTAAGCTGCCGCAAATCGAATAGTTTGAAATATGGGTAGTTACAGCCATAGACAAAAACGGTAAGGTACGCAGGATATGTAATTCATATTTGCACAAAATCAGGGTTACGGCTTGCTACTTGGAGTGGCGCACTCGGGCGTAATCGGAGGAGGGCGTCGCCGGCTCAATTCTGTCTTGTTTTCGGGCCGGAAACCGGTCTCAAGTGTATAGACTGCATAGGCAGACTCCAGCGACTCCAGTGTCCCCCGGCCGCCGCCGATGTCTTCACAGCCGTTTCACTTCGTCCGCCCGTGGCACACAATCACTGCGATCGCTGCGCTCCATTCCAACTGACTACGCATTCTATCCATAATTCTGCTCCCGGCGCCGTCGCTTGCGCGTCATTCGCTTCGACCCATTCGGGCTGTTCGGTCTTGCTCAGTCTCTCCGCACACACGCTAACGTGAGGTTGCAACGAACGCCGCGCGCTGCTGTCAGCAAAAGCCGCATCGCTGTCGTGTCCGCAGCCAACATCGTCGAAGACCACGCCGCACACGTAGAGTGCGAGTGTCAATCGGGCGCAGTTAAAACCGGTCTTGAGCTAATACGCGACGATTCCAACCCGTCGCTATCAAGTGCCGTGCGTGCACCAAAAATTCGTATAAACGAGAGTGCGTTGCAAGTGTGATTAATGTTCATCTTTGGTTAAGTCGTCAAAAACACCAATCAGGTAATAATAAATGCGTCATTGATGTACAAAAGAGGAGCGCAGAATGCGCCAATGGTAACAACCAAACTGGGTGACCAGCGGCACGGTGAAGCTGCTGCACCTTGCACATTCGCATGTTTTCAATTTTTAACTGTCGCAGTCACGACTTGAACGCCAACAGTTGTGCTTGCGCCGAAAGCTTGCGCGCAATTCGTGGAGCCTGGCAATACGCGCGGCGCCATTTGATGTCTCTTCATGTGCACCTCTTTCGCGCGTTCCAAAGCCGCTCCACTTCTTCGTAGATATAGTGGTAAAAAATCGTTCCCAGATAAGCACCTGGTTGGGCTCGAATGTGCCGCAAATCTAATGTCGCTTATAGACCATCTCTCATTTAAATTATGCCCTTTCATGCAATGTTCATGAACTTTTTTATTTCGCTGTTCGTGTACATAACCTCACATATCCCGGTCTGCTGCGCGGTGCAAATAATTTCCACTGCAACTTGAATATTCTTGTCACCTGTATCACTAAGACAATTTTCGTTGCAGTAAAATGGCATCCGATGATAACTCCAATGCGGCCAAAGACCGCTACGATCCAGAACTGAAGTACCTGTGTGTGGACCGCAACGTGTACAACGACCCCACGTCTCAGGCAGAATGGACCCAAAAACGATTGGTCTGGGTACCACACGAGGCACAGGGTTTTGTCGCCGCCTCCATCAAGGGCGAGCGCGGAGACGAGGTTGAGGTGGAGCTCCAGGAGAGTGGAAAGCGCGTCCTGGTCGCAAAAGATGACATCCAGAAGATGAATCCGCCGAAATTCGACAAAGTGGAGGATATGGCTGAATTAACCTGCCTCAATGAAGCCTGTGTGTTATACAATCTGAAGGATCGTTATTATTCTGGACTCATCTATGTAAGTAATTTTCTCATGATTTTATCTGTTTTACGTCGAACGTATTGGAGCTAATTTTCGAACGGGGCCTAAACAGAGTCAGAAGTGTCTTAGTCGCGTAAAACTTAGGTATGAATTCCAAGCTTTGCATACATTGAAAGTGTTCTGATACTGAGAATTCCCATCATGGAAAAATATAATTCAATTGCATTATGCAAGAAGTTTTAATGAAATGTCCATTTCATGAATGTTGGCTATTGTGTATTAGAATTTGCTTGTTCTTTATCAGTTTTAAAACGTTCAATTGAATCTTATTGCGCATTAATCAATCTATAAGTTGATTCGACATTGCACTAAATCATTAATTAACTCATTGAGTCGCTCGTCATGCATGCAATACGCGGGCCAGTGATTAATTCGATTGTTAAGGGAGGTCGATAAGAGATGATTAATTTTCATGTATCGGTTTCGCGCGAGTAATTCGTCCATTGTGTTTTTTTGTCGTCGACGCCGTGATTTAAATCTGCATTCCCAGACCAAATCGTATGTCACTCCTCAAAATGCAACGCTTGGAGTTTAATCAGGTTAATATTGAAACTAAATTTGGAGAAATGTTTTTACACAGTTTGCAATTTAATCGAAAGTTGAAAGGCTTGATGCTTGTGATATTTGCGCCACTTGTGTCGCGATTGGTCGGCGATAAAATACGAATGTGTTTGCCTCAATTCATTCGATAAATTGATGAGAAGTTAAAATGTTCCCCATAAAAGGGCATGCTCTTTAAACACAATCGACCGCCTTGTTTCCACTCAATCAATATAAAACTATATTGTTGACATTGCAGAATTGTTAACAGTTGCGTTGTTTCTATTTTGGGGTAACTGTGAAAAAACTAGTTGGTTACGTAATGTGCCCAAAAAGGACATGAATGATAATAGTTGAATCTTTTAAATTCGTTCGAATTCATATAAGTACAATTCACATTATTTTTAATTGAGTCCAATTTATGTTTTTATACCGAAGAGAAGACCTAGGATTCTTCGAAAGTTGTGGGATTACACTAAATAGAAATATTTAATATTGAAATATTAACGAATTAGGTATTATGTCGGAAATTTTCTTTTCTCTTCTCTTCATTGTGTTAACCCATGGTCTGTTATATTGCTACCATTTCATTACACTCTGAGAAACTGCGGTTGGTGCTAGTGAAAATGTCTTGCATTAGGGCCACGGTCATCAGTGCATATTTTTTCTGTATCCAATTCGTCCTGTCGGCAGAATCGCATATGATACAGGCGAAGCAGATTTCATGGTGGCACTGTCGTTATTGCAGTTACGACACAATCTCATCATGCTGGCTTGCCTTTCGGCGGCGATAAGCTCGACGAAGACCATATTTAGGCATAAATCGCAACTGGTTGTTCGCATTACAACGCACTATTACGTTTACAACGTACACAGCTATTTACGTCGGCGTCCCCCATCTGGAAGGACAATATATGTGTCAACTTGTGATGCTATTTTTATACGTGAACTTGTAATTTTCGCGAACATAAATTATATAATAAGTTGATGTATATGCGTTCATTTTTTCATTTTCGACTACTATAGGTAAATATCTTTTATATCAGAAGCGAGACATCGGTTGCACGAATTAGGTATGTGCCAGAGGTGAAATGATGACTCACCTGAGGATGTTTTATATTATGCTTTTTGTGTGATTGCGGCGGTGATTCAGACGTATAAGCGCTTTCTGCTTGAGAATTCTGTCAAGTTGTTGAGAGATTATTCATCCGAGGGCAAATTCTACAAGTAGTAGCTGTCTTACTACAATGTGTTGTATGATTGTTCTTCACATTTCCGTCTGCGCCTGAGAAAATCATATTTGATATTTTATTATTATTAAATTGGAGTGGACTGTTAGCCATGTCTGATATCAACATCATACTCGTCTTCCACGTCAACATACTGCATCAACTATCCAGGGGCATTATCATTTATTGGAACTGGATTCTGATACTCTCTCAGCAGGATTCGGATTTGTGCCCTTTGAATATTCGATGTTGCAGTCGGACGCGTCACTCACTGAGCTACGGTGCTGGGTATTTGATGTTTTATGTTCAATTATCATAATCAACTAATTTCTAATAGCTCACAGAGGGCAATTGTCAAAAGCAAGAAATTGTTTGTTACTTTCAGTTGCAACGGCAAGATTTGATAGTGAGTCTAACGACTCCTTTGCTGGTCCAAGTAACCAGAAGGGGATCATCCGGTGATGCTGTGGTCCACAGACGGTATTGTCGATGTGCGCGCGGGGGCGAGGCGCAACGTGGCATTGACCCTGAGCGGAGAGTGCGCCGCATTGCGCGCTCGAACGCGACCGGGACGGCATTCCATACGACGGACTGATACCATGGAGATAAGCTAAATGCACTATACGCGTAGAATGCAACGTGGACTGACATTCTCTACGTTTTATGCGCAGGTTACCAGTAATTTGTGTCTAAATTGCTTTGGAATAAATCAATACCAGGCAGATAATCTACATCAGCACACTTTTTCCGGCTAAGTGCGTGTTCCGATTTTGTCTCAAAGACTCATCTTATATTTCAATGACAATCCATATTTATTCAATCAAAATTATATAATGTTGGGCAATAATGTAAAATACTCAGATATGGAGATTTTTTACAACGTTTACAGTTTCCAAATGGAAGCAAGCATTCAGATTACATCCACATTGCCCGATTTGGGTGAAATCACGTTCCTCGGCGAAGCGAGGCCTTAAATGAACAGTTGTTTCTTTTGCCCAAGTATGGTTGTGATTCGCTTATACGGGTTTCTTGTGTCCCATTGAGCTGGATCACACGTTCATCACTTGCGGACTATTTTTTTTTATCTTCGTGGAACATCTGTGCAAATCTAGGTGCTTTCTGGTTCCTGTAGCTGAACAATATTCTGTCACTTTTACTCATTTTTCCGCAACATAAATAAAACCAAGTTACACTTTTCAAGCAAACATTATCCTCTTCTGATTAAAAGACTTGGAATGTCCACGTGTGGACCATGTTACCGCAGGTCGGTTGTGCTGTTGTTGTATTAAGTCATGTATTTGGGAACAGTTGCTTTGCAGCCTGTAATCCAATAACATATTTCAAGCGAGTGTCAATTGATTAATTGTTTTATATTAAGCACAAGATTGGCGGACTAACAGCAATCATAACTAAACCGATTGACGTGCTCATCGAATTGTTCTGGAAGGAATCCAAGCCATGAAGAACAATAGAACATTTCGAGAAATAATAAGGATTTGTTCAAACACTGACTTCAAACAAATCTCGCACACAAAAGCCATTAGTTCAATTCCCCGTGAAGTACTCGTCAGAACATTCATTTCTTCACGGACTTGCGATGTTTTTGATTGATAGCCATAAATGCATTAATGCGCTTTTAAGTTGTCCTACATTTTTGTTTCTAGCGTTAAGTAGTTGTCATACGACCAGCAATTATATATCGGTTAATGGTTTGTCATCATTAATTGTGTGTCCAAGCATACTCGAAATGTGACATTACATTCCGATCGAAGCAATAATTGTTTAAGTATTACCAAACGTTAGTACGCGTTTTATTAAGAGTATGTTGGTAAATTTCAAGCCACCATTGCATAGGGTAAAAAAGTTTTTGATGATTCATACGACGTAATCTCGTTCTAATACTCGCAAGTAATCATTCACAACAACATTCCAATCTCGTGTTTTTACCGTCCTTCTTCACTATTGCTCAAGGAATTCTGATAAGGCGATAATAATAATTCTGGGCCGAAGTATAAATTTCGTTCATACAAAAGCAAAAAAGAGAAATTATTAATCATATTCATATACACATGGACCAAATCATACCAACTTTCGTCAACGTAATTAGACGATCAAATAAAATAAGCACATATCGTGTAACTGCAAGTTTGCGACGCACACGTTGATCAGGAACAAGCAAAAAGCGAGTTACCAGTTACAAACATTTACATTCTGAGTCATCTTGTAGCGTCCAGTCATCGACTTTCGAAAATGCTTTTTATTCGGGTTTTTTTTTTTTCAATCCGTACTTGTCATAAGTTGATACAAGTCATATCGCACTTCCTCCATGTTTAAATAATATCAACGTTTTTTCTTGTTGATTACAATTTATGCTGAGCGCTTATTGCATCTTCTGAATTAACGTTGATGTTCATTGTTTAGCGGATTTCCTGTGCGGTTTAGTCACTTCATTTGTTTGCTGAAGTGAGCGTCCGAAAACCGCATGTCGAAGCAAACGTTTCCAGGCCACATGGAAGTGCATGTGATTTATATTCGATTGGGCCTCCTCATAGATCAAAATGTATCAATATGCACAAGCAATATTTGCTGGCGTGTTGGAGATGTTTGAGACTTGGCTCAATAATTTCCGTTGATGTGTATTAATTGCCATACCATTGACCCAAGACACTGCC
This sequence comes from Ecitoglossa quadriceps, assembly GCA_027574925.1. Taxonomy (NCBI): domain Eukaryota; kingdom Metazoa; phylum Arthropoda; class Insecta; order Coleoptera; family Staphylinidae; genus Ecitoglossa; species Ecitoglossa quadriceps. Next base: position 937,665 of record JAODGC010000001.1, on the reverse strand, counting down.
GAAAGGATTAATTGATTTGATGAAAGTCGCCGGCCTGGTGGTGTTATCATAGTTTAGTTATGCTGTCGCAAGGCGCATAGTTGCAGCATAATTCGTTGCGCGATAAAAGCACAAACAGCTCTATGACTGTACTTATTTTGCATATTATTGATGCTAGCAATTTTTCTGCATGTTGAAAATGTGGTTTCTATGTAACTTTTCCATGTTTGTTATCGAACCCTCGAACGATTACTTATTTAATATTTTTTAATAACACTATATTTAGTTTAGATTAACAGATTTTGTGATTTAAATATACAGGTACTACGATACTCCGATCTTCTGGGAATCTCTTATCATATAATGGAAGTTGCTAGCTCATCAAGTCTATGGATTTTATTGAGTTTATACAATACTTGCCACTCCAATTTACCGAAATAGAATAATCCATTGCCTGTTATCCTCGGGCCGCTCAACAACAATCCATTGAATTATTTAACTTCCAGGCGTATTTTGTATGTAAGCACAGGTTACCTAACTAAAGTGATACGTACAATTAGTTCATTGTGTTTTCCACTGTCTCAATCGAAAATTTAAGCTTACTAGGACTGGAAACCAATGGCTAATATACCTTGGGAATGGGTCTATGGAGGGTGACATTGACAATTAAATCTAAATGTTAGGCGGCGGTAGAAAAATAATCTTTTACGAAGCTCCGTTAAAGTTGCTTGCAGCGTGTTTCGGTCAAATACCAAGTATGCTTGCCGAGTGATTCACGTTAAACCAATTAAACACTTATGCCAGTTTTTTTTCCTACGTGAATTATTCATCATGAGTCGATGATTTATTTACAAAATAATGTAAAACACATTCGCATTTTATTATTATGCGTTGCCAAACTAGGCTAGTAAATCGTCCAAACATTTTTTCTTTTCGGTCATCAAAAGTAAACATGTTGCGTTGCTATTAATAATAAAATGTTTATCCAACACGCAATCATTTCAATTTAATACCATGTTTAGTTAATGTAAATTTTATTCAAGGTGTAACAATTATATGATGATCAGCAGAGGGACAGGGTACGATAGAAAACAACTGGTTTGATTATTAAAAAGTACTATCACGAAGAGTAATAATAATGCTGCAATTCCAACGTGAACTACTCTAATCTCAAAGGGTATCGTAGGCGTGACCGTTATTACCTATAAAATTATTAACTTCTTTGGAAATCTCTGATAAGCCCACAATCGTCGTCAATTCAAGGAGTAATTGAATATCGCTAATATTTGTTATGTTTGCAATAAAATGTTCTACAGCGTTGTGGAAATTGGCCACAACATGCAATGAATAGTAAACCGTAAATATAATTTGACATTTTAGTAATAAAATGCGATTATAACTATTTAATCTTCCAATTAACGATGACTGACTTAAACAAACAAGCTTCGCGGACACGTTGAATTAAGATCCAGATCTAAATTTATTTCGGCTTCTCGGTAATGTTTTCAAAACGTTTAATCGAACATGTGTGTCCGCATTAAGGCGACGCTTTGATCTGAAGCCAATGGACATGACCAAATACGCGTCGAGCTAATACATAATCCGAAAGAACTATATACAGCAAGGCGGCGAGCGGCGATTACTTGCCGCCAATGTGGTGAAACCAAGAATAAATGCGTAATTGCGCTGAAAATGGTGATGCAGTCCATTAAAATCAATAGCTACGATACAAATTACCAATATTTGTGATATAAATATCATAATAAATATTTTAATGCTTTTTAATTGAAAAACCAGTGGTTAAACATAATAACCAGAATAAATTGATGAATAGTTTGTAATTTCATGAAACATGCAAGGAAATTATTGTTCATGTTGGCTTCCTACTAACTGTGGATTCTGTTTAAAGACTTACTCGGGCTTGTTTTGCGTCGTCGTCAACCCCTACAAGAAACTCCCAATTTATACTGAGAAGATAATGGAGCGGTATAAAGGAATCAAACGGCACGAAGTACCACCCCATGTGTTTGCCATCACGGATACAGCATATCGCTCAATGTTGCAGGGTAATGCCCACGATATCATCCCAAATATGAAACAGGTATTTTGAATGAAATTTTCAATTTCAGATCGTGAGGATCAGTCCATCTTATGCACTGGTGAATCCGGTGCTGGTAAAACCGAAAATACCAAGAAAGTGATACAATACTTAGCGTATGTGGCTGCTTCAAAATCACCGAAGGGATCAGGAGCGGTAAGTGGCCTGCAATTAGAAACAATTATCATTGATACCAACATTTTAATGATTATCATCAACTGTTAACTTCGTTTATGAGTTTACTATAAATATGTGTTAGATCTTGCCTTACCATTTGTTGCATGTTAATTCTCATCCTCACGATATTCACACTCATCTATATAAAATACAATAATCAACCAAACCCTCCAAAATTACGTTGGGCTTGGTGTTATTCTTCTATGTCTTTTGTTTTCCGGGGTTCCGGGCCTTTTGCAAACATTCGACACCCGAGCAGCACAAAGATCTCATTGTAAGTATTTTATTTCTGTACCTCTGCCTTCGTGCATAACCAACGAAGACTGTAATTTATTTTCACTGAACACAACAAACAGACAACATGTTTTCCCAAAAATAGTCCTTACGAAACTCTTGTCCTACATTCTGATGTATGTGACAATTAATATACTTCTTTTGTTTCTCTCTGTATGGCCCATTCTTTGCCTAATTGACATGATATATTTTGTCAATTTTGCGAGGAAAGAGTCCGTCAAGGGAGTTTTCGGTATGTACAGTTGTTGGTGTTTTTCATGTGCGGCATGCTCTTTGATTATAATTTTTTATAAACTCACCCGAGCAGGTCGCACACACTTACTGCTGATATAGCCAGATACCCTACCTAATACGCCTTGCTTGTGTTTTCTAACGCCAGAAGTGAAGTTTTAATGTGGTTGATGTTTCTAAAAATGTTTTTATATGTTTAGGGCGGTCTGGAACAGCAACTACTGCAAGCAAATCCTATTTTGGAAGCATTTGGTAACGCGAAGACTGTTAAGAACGATAACTCGTCTCGTTTTGTAAGTTTGCCCAGTTAATAGGTTGCATTGTTAATGCTGATTTGTGATTGAAATTATTGCAGGGTAAATTCATTCGTATCAATTTTGACGCATCCGGTTATATTGCCGGCGCTAATATCGAAACCTATCTATTGGAAAAATCCCGTGCCATTCGACAAGCCAAATTTGAGAGAACGTTCCATATATTCTATCAGTTGCTGGCTGGTGCATCTACCGAACAAAAAAGTAATGCCGAAAATACCAATAGTTTGCCACTAATATTTAGTGTTATACTTGCTTTGGTGATGTTGCAGAGGAATTTATCTTAGAAGAGCCCAAAACATATCCATTCCTCCGAGATGATAATCACATCGTTCCTGGCGTTGACGACTCTCAAGAGTTCCTCAATACCGTGAAGTCCATGAACATCATGGGCATGACGAAAGAGGATTTTACAGCCATCTTCCGTATTGTTTCTGCTGTGATGCTTTTCGGCCGCATGGAGTTCCGCCAGGATCGCAATTCTGATCAAGCCACGCTTCCAGATAATACTGTAGCTCAGAAGATTGCACACCTACTAGGTCTGTCCGTGACCGACATGACCAAGGCTTTTCTCAAACCACGCATTAAAGTTGGGCGCGACTTTGTGACTAAGAGCCAAACTAAAGAGCAGGTGGAGTTTGCTGTTGAAGCTATTTCTAAAGCCTGCTATGAACGCATGTTCAGGTGGTTGGTTACCCGCATTAATCGCTCTCTAGGACGCACCAAACGCCAGGGAGCATCGTTCATTGGTATCCTCGATATTGCTGGCTTCGAGATATTCGATCTCAATAGCTTTGAGCAGTTGTGTATCAATTATACAAATGAGAAGTTACAACAACTCTTCAATCACACCATGTTCATATTGGAGCAGGAGGAATATCAACGTGAAGGAATCGAATGGAAATTCATTGATTTCGGACTTGATCTTCAACCTACCATTGATCTCATTGACAAAAGTATGGGTATTATGGCTCTGTTGGACGAAGAGTGTCTTTTTCCGAAAGCAACGGATAAGACCTTTGTTGAAAAGTTAGTCTCTTCTCACACGTCGCATCCTAAGTTTAAAAAAAGTGATTTCCGCGGAGTTGCCGATTTTAGTATTATTCACTATGCTGGCAAAGTCGACTATTCTGCTGACCAATGGCTAATGAAAAATATGGACCCTCAGAACGAGAATGTCGTTTCATTGCTGCAAGCATCACAGGATCCTTTCGTTGTACACATTTGGAAGGATGCTGAATCTTTAGGTCGCGCCAAAGGAATGTTCCGTACTGTTAGTTATCTCTACAAAGAGCAACTCGCTAATTTAATGGTTACACTTCGCAACACTAACCCTAACTTTGTGCGTTGTATTATTCCAAATCACGAGAAACGTGCAGGTAAAATTGATGCTCCGTTGGTACTCGACCAACTGCGTTGCAACGGTGTACTCGAAGGTATTAGAATCTGTCGCCAGGGCTTCCCTAATCGTATCCCATTCCAAGAGTTCCGCCAGCGTTATGAGTTGCTGACCCCCAATGTAATCAATAAGGGTTTTATGGACGGCAAGAAGGCCTGCGAGACTATGATCAAATCGTTGGAACTCGATAGTAATTTGTACAGAATTGGCCAGAGTAAAATCTTTTTCCGGGCTGGTGTTCTTGCTCAACTCGAGGAGGAGCGCGATTACAAAATCACTGACCTAATTGTAAACTTCCAGGCGTTCTGCAGAGGTTTCCTCTCTCGCCGAAACTACCAGAAACGCGTACAGCAACTCAATGCTATTCGCATTATACAACGCAATTGCTCCGCTTATCTCAAGCTCCGCAACTGGCAGTGGTGGCGTTTGTATACCAAAGTAAAACCTTTGCTAGAAGTTACTAAACAAGAAGAAAAGCTGATGCAGAAGGAAGATGAACTTAAACAGGTGAAGGATAAGTTGGATTCCCACCTAAAAACCGCACAGGAATATGAGCGCAAGTATCAATCTGCCTTGGAAGAAAAGACAATTATAGCTGAACAACTGCAAGCCGAGGTTGAACTATGCGCCGAAGCCGAGGAAAACCGCGCTAGACTCACAGCACGTAAACAAGAACTGGAAGAAATTCTACACGATTTGGAAGCGCGTGTAGAGGAGGAAGAGGAGCGTGCCAATGCTCTCAGCAATGACAAGAAGAAGCTGCAACAAACCATACAAGATCTTGAGGATCAGTTGGAGGAAGAGGAAGCTGCTAGGCAAAAACTGCAATTGGAAAAGGTGCAGTGTGACAATAAACTAAAGAAATTAGAGGAGGACCTTGCTCTATCTGATGATACGAATCAAAAATTGATTAAGGAGAAAAAACTATTGGATGAGAGGAGCAATGACTTGTCGCAAGCTCTCGCAGAAGAAGAGGAGAAAGCTAAACATTTGGCGAAACTTAAAGCAAAGCATGAAGCTTCTATCGCAGAATTAGAGGAACGTTTACTGAAGGATCATCAACAACGTCAGGAGTCAGATCGCTCAAAGAGGAAAATAGAAAGTGAAGTTTCAGATCTAAAAGAACAACTTCAGGAGAAACGTACCCAATTAGAGGATTTGCAGCTTCAACTAGGAAAACGTGAGGAGGAATTGGCGCAAGCAATGGTACGTGTTGATGAGGAAGCTGCTGGAAAAGCAGCTGCTCAAAAAATTCAGCGTGAGTTAGAAAGTCAGTTAACTGAATTGCAAGAGGATCATGAAGCCGAAAAGGCCGCTCGTGCAAAAGCAGAGCGCCAGCGGCGAGACCTCAATGAAGAACTTGAGGCGCTTAAGAATGAACTTCTGGATTCTTTGGACACCACTGCCGCACAGCAGGAATTGCGCTCCAAACGTGAGCAGGAGCTGGCTACTCTGAAGAAGAGTCTCGAGGAAGATACGCAGTCGCACGAAGTGGCGATGAGTGAGATCCGCCATAAGCATACTACCGAAATTGCGGCCGTTAATGAACAGTTAGAGAATTTCAAGAAAGCAAAGGCGCAGTTGGAAAAGACCAAGGCTACTCTGGAAGCTGAAAATGCAGATCTGGCTTCCGAACTGAGAAACCTTGGGGCTTCTCGGCAGGAAGGCGATCGCCGTCGCAAGCAGGCCGAAGCTCAACTTGCAGAAATACAAGCTAAATTGTCAGACACGGAGCGTTCACGACAAGAACTTATTGAAAAGGCAACGAAATTACAACTGGAGACCGAGAATGTGGTGCAACAGCTTGAAGATGCCGAATTAAAGGCGTCTGCCGCTCAGAAGAGTCAGACAACAATCGAGTCCCAGTTTACTGAAGCCCAGCTGGCACTTGAAGAAGAAACGAAACAGAAGTTGGCATTATCATCGAAATTACGTCAATTGGAGGCCGAGAAGGAACAACTCAGGGATCAACTGGATGAAGAGGAAGAACAAAAGAAGAGCTTTGAGAAACACCTTGGTGCGTTGAACGCTCAGCTCATAGAGTTTCGAAAGAAGGCCGAGGAAGAATCGGAACAGGCCGCGATTCTTGAAGAGAGCAAGAAGAAACTTACCAAGGATTTAGAGGCCCTCCAGAGGCATGCACAAGAATTGACTGTGGCCAATGATAAATTAGAGAAGAGCAAGAAGAAAATAGCTGCAGAATTAGAAGATGCCAACATTGATCTGGAGGTCCAGCGCAGCAAGGTTATTGAGTTGGAAAAGAAACAAAAGAACTTTGATAAGACGCTCGCAGAAGAGAAGGCAGTTTCCGAACGGATGGCCCAAGAACGCGATAACATCGAACGTGAAGCACGTGAAAAAGAAACTCGTGTGTTGTCGCTGAGTCGGGAGTTGGATAAGAGCTCAGAGACAATCGAAAATTTGCAGCGCATGAAGCGTCAGCTCAAAGACGAACTCAATGAATTGGTAAACAACCAGGGTACCTCGGATAAGAACGTTCATGAGCTGGAGAAGGCAAAGCGGGGTCTCGAAACGCAACTTGGTGAATTGAAGACCCAGAGCGAGGAATTGGAGGACGAGCTGCAACTAATAGAAGATGCGAAACTGCGATTAGAGGTAAATATGCAAGCTCTACGTACCCAGTTTGAGCGGGATGTGCAAGCCAAGGAGGAGCAGGCCGAAGAGAAACGTCGCGGCATTGTGAAGCAGCTGCGCGATTTGGAAGCGGAACTCGATGAGGAGAGAAAACAGAGGAGTGCGGCCGTTGCTAGTAAAAAGAAACTAGAAGGTAATCTATGTCGTTTATATTTCTTATTTTGATGTAAGCATTCCTAATTCGAAATTATGTGCGCAGGTGATTTAAAGGAAATGGAGGTTCAAGTCGAGCTCCAATCAAAGTATAAAGAGGATGCTCTAAAACAATTGAAAAAGAGTCAACAGCAATGCAAGGAAGCAACTCGTGACGCCGAAGAAGCGCGAGCGGCTCGCGAAGAATACGCAGCTGCTAGCAAAGACGCAGAACGCAAAGTAAAAACCCTTGAAGCTGATTGTCTCCAGCTGGCTGAGGATCTTGCCGCTTCGGAGAGGTCACGGCGCGCTGCTGAAGCCGAACGTGATGAACTTCAAGAGGAAATCAACAGTAACGCCAACAAAGGTAATATTCATATCAATTGATTTTCTAATATGCTTATCATGCGCATCTCTTCTTAAATTAGGCACGCTGATGATTGATGAGAAACGACGATTGGAAGCTCGCATAGCCACCCTCGAGGAGGAGCTTGAGGAGGAACAAAGTAACAATGAGGTGCTTGTGGATCGTGCACGCAAAGCTCAATTGTCGCTTGATCAGCTCACGGGCGAGCTTGCGAATGAGCGCTCATCGTCTGCCAAACAAGAGTCTTTGCGCTTGCAATTTGAGCGCCAAAACAAGGAACTAAAGGCCAAGCTCGCCGAATTGGAGACTTCTCAACGTACCAAGACAAAGGCTACCATCGCTGCTTTGGAGTCCAAAATTACGAATCTTGAAGAACAACTGGAGGTTGAAGGAAAGGAACGTTTCGCTCAACAAAAGACCAATCGCAAATTGGACAAGAAGTTAAAGGAGCTTATGATGCAGTTGGAGGACGAACGCCGCCATGCTGATCAGTATAAGGAGCAACTGGAAAAAGTAAACGGTCGCGTTAAGATGCTTAAACGTCAATTAGATGAGGCCGAAGAGGAAATTTCTCGCGAAAAGGCACAGAAACGCAAGTTCCAACGTGAATGCGAAGACATGTTCGAATCGCATGAATCCCTAACAAGGGAAGTGAGTAACTTGAAGAGCAAATTGAGGTAAATTTAGAATCTTCTCCGACTCCTTATTTCCTCATTAGCTCCTTTTTCTAGTTCGTCACACAAAATCGCATCCTGATCCATTCCCCGTCCTAGTAAGTCAATGATTAGTAAACGATTTTCTTTTAGTTCCAGCTGGAAAACATGAAATATCACTACTTAATTACCTACATATTACCAATAATTAATTTCTACCTAGAAATTTAGCAAATTACGTGGTACGTCGCAGGTGTGTGCTATTTGAACTAACTTTGGCATGTTTTGTTGTTCCGGTCGCGAATTGGCATTTTATTTATGCCTTACAAAAATTAACGCAAACCCACGTGTGTTTTATGACAATAATACTTACATAATGAATGCGAAATTAAGTTGTGTCGAGTTTAAATTTTTGATTTTAAAATTTCGTAGTGATTTTGATGTTTTTCTTCGAATCGACTTTTGTCGTGTGGGCATGTGTCTGAAATTGCATTTTGCAGGAGAAATACTGGAGGTGTTGGCCTCTCATCGCGTTTGGGTGGTAGCGGAGCTAAACGCGGCTCACTGCAACCAGCCTGCGGCAACGGCTCTGGCGATGACTCTGCACAGGATGAGAGCATGGACAGTGAAGACCCACAGAACTAGGCAGTTACTTCCACGATTAGCGCAGCAGTGTAAATAATTCCCAGCGTGCGCACCAGTACTAGGCCTTTTCGCGCCGATCAATTAAAGATTGACACCTATATTTTACATTTCTAAATATGCCTGTCTAACCCCGTAAGCAAGTAATATATTGATATGCTGGGGAGTGAGGTTCGTATGCAGGCTTAACTAAAAACGATTATATATTTGTATTTGTTTTATGTTTGGGAGTCACTTAATAAAACTACTAATTTTCTTTAAATGCGCGCTAAAACTATTTCATAATCAACGCAACAAAGGATATTTCGAACTGAACGATGTTTACATGATATACAAATAGAGAAGGGATGCTTTACACGATTTTTACCGAAATTTTTATAAGGATTTATTCTTTCGATGCAATATTTATGTAACCGGAAAGTAGGTGCTAGCAAGTAATCTAATACGAAAATTGATTGGTTGAAGTTGATAGTGACGATGGACAGGAAGTTATTTTATATTTATATTCACTTTAGTTGCTACCATCCATTCTGATTTATACCAACATTGATGTCAAGTGTCTCAATGAATCTTTGTACATACCTATTTACATATAGATGCATTCACGAATTACTTCATTAATGCTTTTCCGTCGTCTGTTTTCTCGTATCTATTACCTTTTTGTATTTACTTATTTTGGGGTTTTGGGCCAACTTAATTATATATTGTAACAATCAATTATTACAAATAAACAATTTACAATCGAAAATCCACCAGTACTGATTATGGTCGTATTATATTTTACTGGATGTGCCAAGATAAATACCGCAACCAGCAAAATACATAATTTTACGCACAGAAACCTAATGTTCTCCACCAAACTATATCCGAATCAAATTTACCTGGCAATTGCAACATCCATTAGACTGCACGTCAAAAGTAATCATTTAAGACTGTTTTTGACTTGATTTTAGCTACGGAATGTGGAATGCAGATGGTTTGATATCTTACTGAGTATTTTCTTGTGCTTTTGGTTTTGATGGGTTTTGGTTTATTTCGGCTGATTATATAATTCGCCCTAATTTGCCTATTTAAACTTACGTATGTGGAAGGAGGGGATTTGGGGGGCAAACAAACCGAATCGCCCATTTGATTTATATACGCTCATTACAATTTTGTCTTTTTTAGAAAAATTCTTGCCCGGGTAACCAGTTTCAAATGTGAAGACAATGGTGTACACATTATACTTTAGTTTGTGACAAATAAAACCGATAACGTCTTGTCACTTTCTGTACCATCAATTACCGAAAGAGAATATTTTGTTTTGTTCCGCAAAAATCGCGCAACCGTTAAGCGCATTAGCACAAATGGAAAATGCTTTGGCTATTAAAACGTGAAAAATAAGGAGGTCAACTGATGAACAGTGCAGATTTCAAAATAAGTGTATAGAAATTATTTATTGTATGTTATGCTCTTATAATTTCTTTATTTTAAAGACTAGTTCCGGTTGTGTTCCTAACGCAGAGTTATTTCAATTTGTTATACTGATGATACAAAATTCTATCTAGAAAAAAATAATCGATATTGAGAAGTAATTCATTACACTGCATCATCGGGATAATATTTACCATCTCCTGATTTGAATTGTAATGTGATAATTTGTTTTGAATAAATCAGGCAGCGCCATCGTACATCGTAATATTGTACTGCTTTGCTCACTAAGATGGAATCTCATGCATAGTTCCTTTCATTTACAATAGATGGTGGTAACCATTCTAAGATTGATTTAACCAAATAGTCAATAAAATCAAATCCATAATTCAAAAGTACCAAAAGTTTATTTAATCTATTGAATTGCATTTGGTAGTCGATTGCAGTCTTACAATGTTAATCACCTATTTGATTTAAAGTCTTATTATTTTTTTTAAATTAAAATTTAAAAAAACTCAAATAGAGACAATATGCATTACATCAATAAACATTGCTATATTTGAAGGAAAAAATTGGCTTTATTAAATTACTATAATTCACTGCATAAACCTTTTCACTACTTTCTTCGATTTTATTATGCCCAACACCTTAGTAGTCATTGAAAAGTGAATATTCGGGGATGATTTTTACATGAAAGGTGACGTCAAGGTGACTATTACAGGAAAACTAGACGATGAAAATCTATGTAGAGCAATTATTTCATAAAATTGAATCGATTGGATAGACCTATTGCGTCGCGGGAGGCCTTGCGATAACTAATTCACCCGATGACAAAGATATCGTATAAAATATAATTTGCTGATTTGAATCGCCATTTCAATTAGATCAATTAATCAAACGGGATTTAAGAACATTCAGAGGAATAGTACTGATAAGCGATAGTACTGTCTCCCCATAATGAGTCACCCAAAAGTGATGTGAACCTCGCTTAATCAAATTTTCTAATTACATGGAATATTCTTTCATACAACTATTTTGCTGGTCTATAATTCTTCTTATAGTTCTTAATTGAGATGGCTTTATATTGTGCGATTAATAAAATTAATCCGATTTGCATTGTAACAACATCACACACACGCAATTCTCTGACTGCCTCTTATCGCAAGCCCAGTTTGTGCAAAGCAGTGGTTTAATTAATTTTCACCGCAACTATTACCAACGACATGCTTTGCCACCTTATCTGTATGCTTATAAAACATAATGTGGTAGGCATTATTTCCTCTCATTACACAGCGCAATATTTTGCCAACTTAAGGTGATAATACGATTGCAAGTTGAAAAGCACCTAGGAGTGAGTCACGTTTCAATTCGTTATCTAATCAGCATTAGATAATGGCAAATGCCGCAGCTCAAGCAAATTCGAATTTTTAAGGAAGATTATCGAAATGGAAAAGATTCTTCCCCAACAGTTGCTTTCATATAGTTTTACCACATGACGTGGCGAAGAAAACGGTTGCAGTTTTTACTATAAAAAGCAAGAAAAAAAGAAACGCATCGTTACACATTTTCAAATTGCTAAAAATGGTGATAAATGTGAGCAACGGCTGGTCGAATGAAATGGTTGCAGTAAAGGCGACCTTATATAGGCATATTGTCGTTTATAGAACGAATAGCGACCGATTTCGATTGAGCGTTAGAAAATGTTCATGGCGAACTGTTCAAGTTGCAAGTCAACAATTAGAATCATTAGTTTGCTTCGATACAATTTCTCATTGACTTCTTGAATCATTGCATTGTACAAGGTGGATAATTTGAATTCATACTTATGATTCGCCACATTGACTGAGCAATTGAATATAAATGTACCTTCTTAACTATATTGCAACGCAACCTACGTTGCTTGCGTTCTAATTGAACATATAAATAAATTCATGAACCACAATGAACATTAAAATTTGAAAACTTAAATTACGCCTTAAGCGCCAAATGGGGGCCGCTAATTGCCCTATCAGTTTCGGACTGTTAAATGTGTGGGCAATTACAATTTTCGTACGAAGCATGAGATATTCATAGACGAAAAAAGCGTGGACATTTTACGCTAAGCTCAATTAAATTAATTACGAAATTGTACGAAAAATGGAACTCGCCGTAGACAGGCCGAATCGGAAGTAATACACCAACAGTGAAGGAGGTCACTAACCGAATTAATCCAAAAATTAACACACCTTGATGAGGATCTTCTTCTTGGCTGCGGAAGCAGCAAGAGCTGCTTCGCATCGAAGAATAGCAGCAGCGCGTCGTATGCGTCATGAGAGTCTTCACCAAAGAACTGGCCGCATCAAGCAATATGAAATTGCGGCGTCCTTCGCCGGTTCTTGCTATCACTATGCGAACCGCGAACGTGTAAATTCATTTCGAAGCTTCTGCGTCTTGGCTGCATTTACAGCCATCACGGCATTCAGGGCTGCATTTTAATGCATTCGGGCGTCAGCGTCAGGCGTTTCCGCTGCGGACAGGGGCGTTGTACGTCGCATCGGAAATGCATTCTTTATTTATGGCAGTGAAATCAAGAATGATCGTTATCGTTTATCGCTTAACATACATCACAGCTGAAAAATGTACCTTGAAACAATATCGACGAGTATATTTGAGAGTGCAATAACAACGTTTTATCTAGCTGTTGTGAGTCGTGAGTTGTGAGTCAGCGAATTCTTGGAAAATTCAAAATTAGCAAACCTAGCAGCTCCTTAATGTACGAAATCCTTGACAAAATTTACCTACTAAATAAAACACGCAATTCGTAGGTCACACGGCTTGCTACGTGCGTCCTACGAATTTTCTTCTGCTTAGCTCACTAGGGTGTTTTGGAATCGTCGCTAACACATTGCAAGCAGCTGCAAGTAGCTGGGAGAATTGCAGTCGTTGGTTCCTCACGTGATCCTCGTCGGTCCACGATTTCGAATCGCTATTTGGCGCCGCCCGGCATGCCCTTATAAGGCGAAAACGCGCCCGCTCTTTCAATTTCATCGCCGGCTTCGTGCTGCCGCACCACAAATACGCCTAGAAATCGGAGCGTGCGTACGCGGCGTATCTGGGAGCATCAACTTGTACAATGCAACAATTAGCCATAATTGAAGTAATTTAATTAACTGCCGGAATGGCCCGTACCGCCGCGCTCTACTTGCCTTTCTTATTCTTTCCGATTTGTGCAAGTCGCATCGCTTGAGCGCTCTGGATGCATAATTTAATTTTTACTCGTCCCAATAAATAATTAGAGGTAAGGCATCGGTTCAATTGCTACACAATATGTCGGGAATTAATACTTCAAACGTAGACATTTCACCAAAATAATTAGAGCGATTGTACTTGTGATAAATCATGGGAATGCAACAGTTACTGGTTTATAACTAATAATGACGCAAACCGTTTCTGTCTTCGCTCGTTGCCACCTTTTATATTTCAATTGGTTCTCCTTGATTTAACCATTGAAATTTAATAATTTTAGGTTAATAATTTAAGCATTCAAATACGTTATGAATATGTTTATAAAACTACGGTGTTCATAAAAATACTGCTAACGTTGTTATCGCAAATTTAACCAAATAGTCAATAAAATCAAATTCGTAATTCAAAAGTACCAAAAGTTTATTTAAGGTATTGAATTGCATTCGGTAGTCGATTGCAGTCTTACAATGTTAATCGTATATTTAATTTAAACTTTTATTATTTTTTTAAATTAAAATTAAAAAAACTCAAATAGATACAATATGCATTACATCAATAAACATTGGTATATTTTCAGGGGAAAAAAATGGTTTAATTAAATTACCATAATTCACTGCATAAACCTTTTCTCAACTTTGTTGGATTTGATTTTATTTATCTGAATTATCGTATAGAATATTAATTTTAAGTTAATAATTGAAGCATTCAAATACGCTAGGAATATGTTTATAAAACTACGGTGTTCGTTAAAGTACTGCTAAAGTTATTATCGCAGATTACATAAGGTAAACACTAAATCAAGAGGTCGAGTATTAAGAGTAAAGCATTGATTTCCTCAATTTTACTTCCAACACTAGGACTAGTGAACTATCCAGGACTATCTACAATTATTCATTCGATTGTTGCTTCAATTCATAGTCGAAACAAAATAAACATATGAAATATGGCTCTCTGAAATATTTGCCTAGACGAAATAATAAAACGTTTTGTAGGAATTCAGAACTTCCTGAACTTTTTTCAGGGAAGTAGTGGACTTACAAAACAAAGAAACGCAAGAATGCGTATAATATGAAAACAATGATTGATTGAAAAGAACGTTGTAATATTAGATGATCAGACAGATCAACAATTTATTACTAATATACAAATGCAGACAATGACAAACATGCAGCAGGATACAATCGACACGTTGAGCAAACCATCGAGCTTAAACCAACGGCGGCTCGACTTTAAATTGTTGCCAGAAACTTAATCATCATACACAGTATCACATCAATGTCCTTTTGACCATTCCGCGGAGCTTTACGTGACAATTTCAGGACAAACCATCAAGTAGAACATGCAAGTGTCATGGCTATGTTTGATCAATAAATTGACTGCTCTGACTGATAGTAGCTTCCAGGCCTTATATGGATTGATTTGAACGAATGCCATCCATGGGCCAAACATACCAATTTACGCCATGTGCAGCACATTGACCAGCCTTGCCTCGTACATATTTGTCATCGATTACCTCATAGCACTAGTTAATTCTTTTGGGCAGATCGGTCCGTATTGTAGGAACCTTCAATCACGCCAAGGCCGGCGCATGCAAATCTGAGGCGTCATACTCAGTCATTTATAGTTTCATTCAAACAAGTCACTTGTATTAATGTGCACGAACAACAATATTTTTCCAATGTTTACTTACGATTCAATTTAGGTGTGACGCACATGTGATTGGATGTCGTTCGCGAGAATTTTCTCATTGTCTGCACTATAGCGTTACAAACGCAACAGTGTAATGTGATAAACGCACAGTATTGAAATGAAAGTCTAGTTTTCAAATGGCTGAGATGTTTTGCTAGTATATTCTATTGTATTAAAAAAAAAACGAAAAGATACTTTAGATACATAATTGTATCTATTAGAAATCAGCATAATTGAAATATCTACGGAGATGGACGTAATTGGTTTCAATCCAAATTATAGAAATATCAATTTTGTCTAGTATTTTCATATGTTAGCACACAACGAACAACGATTAAAACATTCTAATGACATGGAAAGGTATCTTGAATATTTTGCTCGTGATAAGTAGAAACATAATTAAGTCATTTTTACACAAACCAAAATAACATTACAAAACCTCAATGTAATTATTATTGTTGGAATATTTCATTCATATTTTATTCTCGAATCAGAAAGCATAGTTTATTGCAAGTTCAATTATTTACGTTGTTTAATACTTTAAACAACAAGGAAGTGTGCATGTGCAAGTAAAACTTCAACAATCTTGAAAAACTTGAAACAGTTTGTAAGTAAAATCGACACAATCAGGAAAATGGTAAAGGAAAAAATCAAATCTGTACTTTTACACTGAATCACGAATAGTGTCGATACAAATTGTTTAGAGAATGACGAGATATTTAATCCATTCGCATTAGTCATTTCAAACAATTTCAAATAAGTCCAAATTACTTGATCAACTCAACTCGCATGACAATCGATGTTAGTCATGCTGCTTAAAACATTCATAAACGTAGCAAGAAATATGATGTTATAAAATAATACACGATTGTTATGTTCCATTGCTGGTTTCAAACAGTAACAGATAAACAAAGTGATAAACAAATAACTTTATATAATTTCACCGGGAATTTTCTAAAACCTGTGTTTGAAAAAAAAGTGTTTAGTCCGCTCAATAATTCATTGGATGTACAAAGGTACACCAGCAAAGCCCATATCGGGTTCGTAGTGGTCAGCAGTGATAGAGACCTTTAGAAACTATCATCAGCATGTAATAATAAGAGGTCTGTTTCTGAAGATAACTCACATCTAAACGACAACGACGCTATGAATAAGGAAGATGGTTAGGATGCAATAACAGAGACAAACCAATGTGTTTCTAGCATGGCTTATTCAACTACAAAACTGGCTACTGCTTGTCTATATCCGGTCCTTTTGCCGACTGCAAACAAAGATAATTCATTCCGCCGACTGCTGTACACATTTGTGTTGTAAAACTGGCTGATAAAATGCATCGAGAAAACGAAAGCCCAAACATGTTTCTCCCATTTGCGTTGCAGCGACAGAGCACATACCGTGACGAAGAGGCGCGGATGGCGACATCCCTTTGTATACACGGCCCTACCGTCATCACAGATGATATTTCATGCACGTTACTGCGATTGCATCCAACGAAACGAAATAAAATTGATTAGAGAAGAAATGGCGTTCTATGTTGGAGGGTAGCACATAGCCAAACTGCAGCCTACCCCAATATTTACACAAATGAGAAGCAAAGCACCATGGCACGCTTAAGCCAGCTAAAGGGCGTTGGCAGTGAAGCCCAGTGATTTTTATTCAATGACTCATTGTGATTCACCCTGAATCGACGAAGATTGTCTGTCTGCGAGGGTGGTTGGCACCCTAATTCACTTCGAAACAAAACAGATCTTTCTCTAGCCGGGCATAGGCTCAAAAGCAACTTGTGTCTAGCGCTCCAAGTGTAATACGGCACGATATCTTCGTCGATATACCCGTGGGACTCTTGTCTTGTTTTAAAGGAAACCGCATGTGAGGTAAGCAGTGAACTGAGTCTGATATCGATCGGAGCGTTGGCGTCGTGTCGGTTGGCAGTGGCAGACGATACCGACGCACCTTTGGGTGTTCAAATGCTTACTAGGTCGTCTTTGGCTATTGCACGGCTGACGAACGCGGCGTAGACTAGACGGCGAGCAGACTCGACGAACAACTGCAGGAGCGCAGCCCTACGAACCCTTTTCGGACACGCCAGCCGGTGTTGCAAGTTCATAGTGCTCGTGTTTTGTCTAGATCGCGCTTTGCGAATCCAATAAGTCATCAACCCTCACAATCTCCCCGGCGTTGTGGAATGCGTTCTCAGGATTGTGAGCGAAAGATTATTTATAATTGGTAGGTTAATCCAGTCTCTAAAGGCAAACAATGAAGAATAGAATGTATGAAACTTGTAAATTTCCTCGGCGAAACCGAATCGAATTGCTCCAGATCCATAAAAACGCGAACGGAGAAAGGTTGCAGCGCGTCGCGCCACGAAAATAACTGTCAGCCAAGTCAAGTTCAAGGCTTTAAGGCACGCCACGCCGGCCTCGCTAGCAACCTGTTATATTACTGCATCTTGCTGCATCTTACTGCATCGTGGAGATGAAACTCGATGAAACATGACCAGTGCGAAATGTCTTCCACTGATGGCTACGGGTCGATCACCATTCTGGAATAACTGGAGGAATTAACAACCTGCATATGCCAAGCTAAAATAATTTATTGTTTACTTGTGGTTGCGTAGCCCTAACAGCAAGTGCATAATTTATGTTTCCACAGGAGGTTACGACCATTCGATTTGCTGATATCACTCATTACGAACGACGCAGTTTGCCAAGTATGGGTGTATGCATTTATTTTAGCAACTTGGCCCGACGACAATACCAAATGCGCGGACCTTATCATCGGGTGGGTTCCGTAACGGTCCGCTGTTTGAAAACGCTGCAGCGTACCGGCATCGCTCCAGCACCAGCCAATCGCGTGGCGGGATTCCATTTATGCCCAAATATGGTAACGTTCGGCGTGCTTCCAGCGGCACTCACACAGTAGCAATGCCCCTCCATCAACAGCGAGCAACGTCGTGGTTGCCACGTTGAGGGAAGCCCACTATGTAGCAGCATGAAATCATCCAGTAGACTATGGTTGATAATTTTCATGAGATTTCCCAGCCACCTAGGTGAAAACTGCACACTTTGATGAGAGAATGTTGGGGGCCGCAAGGAGAAATCGACAATTTCTTTGCTCACTTTGTAATCCAGTCAAATTTACCTGCGCATAGCGACAACGCCGTGCGCGTGTTTTAGTGCGCGAGAAGAACCGGCATCCGCGGCGCTTTTGCACTGTCCCTCATCTCAACGTCCATTCGTTTGTTAACCGCCTGGTGTGTGGCGTGCCTCTCGTGCTTGTCTAACAGTACGTCTAGCATCCTCCGGTCTTTTACGGCTCCCAGAAACGTAAGTAGATTCTATTTCTGTCACCGGCGCGGATTTTCCAATCGTACACGCTGCCAGGTGGTTGTAGGAACCACCAGGGTTGTGCTATATTTAGCCGGCAACATGTTCCGGCGCTGTTAACGCGCCTGCAAATGCCGGCTTCTGTCGTCGGCGCCGGCAACCACCTTGCCGCTCCGTGTCTAATATGCCCCGCGCCGAAATCATAGTCACCGATGCGTTGAAGCTGCATTACTCATTACGTGCTAATTAGCTGTACAAATTCGCGGCCTAGCGTCAAGCTACCGCACCTTTCGTCGGGTTGCTTTCGAATTGTCGCTGGTGGCATGCGGCGCATGTGGCATGGGCTCCGTACAATTGAAGTACACACTCCACCCAACTTCACAATTTATAAAATTCGCCAATTCGTGTTTCTCAATCTTCGTGTATATCGCTGGTTGGAATTTATTTGTCGGTTCGTTGAAAGTGCTTTGAGCACAGAGGCACCAATACAAACTTAACGCGTAATCATGAGTCAATTTTACTATCCTGGCGATTCCGAAAAAGCTATGTTGAAGACCATATATGGTAATATTGTGCGCTCGATGCGCACCATCTCTCTTTCTGCGAGGGACCCGCCTTGTCGCTCACATGCGCGGTGCGCCATGACAGGGGTGGGAAGCTGTCTGTTTATAAGCGGTGCCCACGTCTGCTTCCACAGTCAGTTCAGTGTCTGTCGTCTGCCAGTCGTCGTGCAGTGCATCCTCCGCTTACACGGAATACTATATTTATTTTCTACTAAGCTTTACGAGCTAAACGTAAGTGTACAACAGAATCAGACCTCTATTTCTATTAACGCATGGTCAATAGCGATTAATTGCTCCATGTTCGTCCGTAAGACACATCCAATTTCATCGCATTTGTGTTTTAACCTAGCTTTATCGAATTCGGCCGGTGTTCGGGGTGTGGCACTTAAGTCGAGAGCGTCCGGTACTTAGCAGAGTGATAGTTTCGTAATTCAAGATCTAAATAAATGCTATGGTAGAATAAAAGTCAATTTCATTCATTGCAGTGTTTTCCAAATTTTCATAGTAATGTTGAGTTACAAGTTATGCATGCCTTTGGAGCCGCCCGGTGTCAGAAAGCCGGTGGTTTCACGTAGCTTGGGACGCTTTCGGATTGCCGTACGATGACGTTGTCTTACGCGTAATTGCGAGTCATGAATGAATAGCTCAATGGTGTTCACTTTGGGCGGGGCTGAGCCGGATGGTTAACTTGGTATTGTCGCTAGTCGCGCGTTTCAATTAATCCGACGTGTATTTACGAGGTAATTCTGAGGTTAGGTTTCCCGATTGTAATGCGAGCTTGCTTTTTTCAGAAAAACCAAAAATGTGTGACGAAGAAGTTGCAGCGCTCGTTGTTGACAATGGCTCCGGTATGTGCAAAGCCGGTTTCGCCGGGGATGATGCACCGCGTGCCGTCTTCCCATCCATTGTTGGTCGCCCTCGTCATCAGGGTGTAATGGTCGGCATGGGGCAGAAGGATTCCTATGTTGGTGATGAGGCACAATCCAAACGTGGTATCCTCACTCTGAAATACCCAATTGAACACGGTATTGTCACCAACTGGGACGATATGGAGAAGATTTGGCATCATACCTTCTACAACGAGCTGCGTGTGGCCCCTGAGGAACATCCCGTGCTGTTGACTGAAGCGCCCCTCAACCCTAAAGCCAACCGTGAGAAGATGACCCAAATCATGTTTGAAACCTTCAACACCCCAGCTATGTACGTCGCCATCCAGGCCGTGCTCTCCCTATACGCTTCTGGTCGCACCACTGGTATTGTGCTTGACTCTGGTGATGGTGTCTCTCATACCGTACCCATCTATGAGGGTTACGCCCTGCCCCATGCCATCCTCCGTTTGGACTTGGCTGGACGTGATTTGACTGACTACTTGATGAAAATCCTCACCGAACGTGGCTACAGCTTCACCACCACTGCTGAGCGTGAAATCGTTCGTGACATCAAGGAGAAATTGTGCTATGTTGCCCTCGACTTCGAACAGGAGATGGCCACCGCTGCTAGCAGCAGCTCCTTGGAGAAGAGCTATGAACTTCCTGATGGTCAGGTTATCACCATTGGCAATGAGCGTTTCCGTTGCCCCGAGGCTCTCTTCCAGCCTTCCTTCCTGGGAATGGAAGCATGCGGCATTCATGAGACAACCTACAACTCCATCATGAAGTGCGATGTCGATATCCGTAAGGATCTGTACGCCAACACTGTATTGTCCGGAGGTACCACCATGTACCCTGGTATTGCTGACCGCATGCAGAAGGAGATCACCGCCCTCGCCCCATCGACCATGAAGATCAAGATCATCGCTCCCCCAGAGCGCAAATACTCCGTCTGGATCGGCGGCTCCATCCTCGCCTCATTGAGCACCTTCCAACAGATGTGGATCTCTAAGCAAGAATACGACGAGTCCGGCCCATCCATTGTCCACAGGAAGTGCTTCTAAGCTGGCATTTATTTAACGCGCAAAAATTTTAATTCTACATTTATTTAAACGATTCATATACATTTAAGGAAATGCGACGATTCCGACATGCACATTCCAGCTAAGAGACCACCCCAATACACGCCTCCACCAAATTTTCGTTTTCATCTTCTACTGCCATCAGAGCGCTTTCTCTCCTCACGCTAGAAGTTTTTTCGGAGCCAAAGCATCAACGTCCCAATTCCTCCTTGCCTAATCGCCCAATCCCGATTCCGGCGTATACACTACATCAGTTTTTTTTTTAGCTTTGTACGGCATACACATACACTACTATATTTATTGATTGTATTAGAAACGAGAAACAGGACGAGACTAGCTGGCTAGAGCGAGACAGTCAACGTCAGCACGACGAAACAACCAAGTCGACGACAGATAACAACATTTATAATTAATTAGGTTAACTTGGGATATAATAAAATACAAAAATATGATTCTGCTGTCTCCGTTCACTACCTTTCCATTTTTGTTTTCAGTGTAACTAACGGAAGGGAGCCGTTAATCTGAAGATATCATCACGTCATGCCTTGGCTGCCACTTGCCTTTTCACATTAAGTCATGCATGTTTTATGCTACCACCTAACTATTGACTGACTTGCTATTCAATTAACATGTTAACTTTGATACGATTCCTTAACCGCCAAGCGTGCACGAAATGTAGAGGATTGCATTGTCCTACCCAAGCTGAACAAAGATCAATAGAGGGAGTATGCTATAACAAATGATGGAAATACAGAATCATTTCAATCAATTTCAATTCAATAACTGTCCTCTCTGGCACACCGAATATAGAAGCATACAAACTAAGGAACGAACTTAAGACAGCAAGACTAGACAAGTTTAGATTAACTAAAACAAAATGGGCGCACACAGTTTTATACAGAACATGCTTGGAAGAGCAGCAGGGGGAGTTGGACCCATAATAAGGAAAAACGGTGATAAGAAC
Source organism: Ecitoglossa quadriceps (assembly GCA_027574925.1). Taxonomy (NCBI): domain Eukaryota; kingdom Metazoa; phylum Arthropoda; class Insecta; order Coleoptera; family Staphylinidae; genus Ecitoglossa; species Ecitoglossa quadriceps. The sequence goes on along the minus strand of JAODGC010000001.1, from coordinate 915,596 downwards.
TAAGACTGAGAAGGGGGAGAGACTATAGACTGATTACATTTACACGAGCCGAATGATGATGATACCCATGATACCAAAGCTAAAGCTAGTTCTGATGTTAACTGGGGGGAGAAAACTACAGTTATACTAGAGGAAGCAACAAGCAAAAATCAGTAATCGATATTATATAATCGACAGAAAGGGTTAAACGAAAAATACGACACGTGTTTGTAGCAATAATAGAGGAAGACAGGAATGACTATAGAAATAAGCAAAGAACAATTTGATCATGCAGCCTAGAACGGAAAAAGGGACAGAGAAATTTAAACAAGAAATGAAGAAAAAAATCAACTTAAAATCTACAGAACATCGAGACCGCTGCGATAATGTATGTGAAGCATGGACGATGAATGAACGAATAAGAAGTAAAAGCAGAAGAGTTGAAATATTTAAGGAACGTGAAAGGGAGTAACCATTTTGGACAAAGTAGGGAGCGAGATGATAAGGGCAGAATTGCAAGTGAAGGAATGGTGGGCATAGAATTGCATTGAAAGGTGACATTTGGCAGGGCACGGATGAAGAAAAACACAAAACGAGGAAGGTATGGGAAGCAAGAATGCCAAGAAAGAAAGGATGAGGAAGGCAAAAAAAAAAAACGTGGGACGACACGGTAAGGGTAATATATTGGAAGAGAGAAAAAACATGGCCCAGAAGGAGGCTCAGAAATAGCGGAAGACAGAATGAATTTGAATCATTTCGTAAGAGGATGAAAGACAAAGAATAAAACAGATTTGGAAAAGGTCTGTTGAACAAATTTCTTTGATAATCTAGTTTGTAATTTTAAAGCATTGCCACAAATAGCTAATTACTTTGATTAATGGTAGTTCATCGCTCAAATAGGAGCCACAATTCTTCAGATAAGTGTTATGAATATTGTTTGTAATATTGTGAAGGGAGCATACAATAATAGTAAAATACAAACTATTCATGAAATCATTGCAAGCGTTCATACTAGATTTAACATAAGAGCATCCACATGCCATTTGACTTACCTACTACCAAACACACTGATCACGCACTAGATTCGTGTCAGTGTTTCTAACTTGGCGCGCTTTGCATTACAACGACACATTGAAACTTGAACAAATACCCCTAATGAATACGTCGAGAATTAGCGATCCGAAATCATCAAATTTGTGGCTCAAAAATGAACGAAATTGGCTACTTGCCAATTGGCATTTGTAATCAAAATACTACTTTGGCGTGAAGCGTTACACATGACACCGCACTTCATTACACTGCACCAATTACCATGATTATACTTATAATCAAATATAACATCTTGTATCTATAAGTTGTATGCTGTTTTCTTTTTATTAAAGCAATGTATGCTATCAATCTATAATTTGGAATTAAAAATGCTTAAACAACTGGTTAATGTAATTGGGCAAATCAGTGATGTGTACTTGCTCCTAAAACAGAACAACTTTAGTGTAAATTGGAATATTACATTGAAATAAAATACTTTTATTGATGTGTCACGACAACGAAGATAGAGAATTCCGTTCTTAAGGGTGTTTTCGCCCAGTACAATGGTGTACGGTACACCAAGATGATCAAAGTGTTGAAACTGGGTTTCGAGAGTGGAGCGTGCAAAATTTGGCAGCAACAGAGTTGAAATATTATTACTCCGTAGCTTTTTACAGAGATGAATTGCCAGTTCCTTCAGATCTACAAGTTGTTGATTACCTAAAAATAAAGTACTCTGTTACAATATATGTATATTTTTTTTAAGCGAAAATTTTCGTCGATACACTAAATGCGACAATAGCCAAAATAAACTTGTGTCTCATAAATAAATTTTAAAAAATATAGGTTTGAAATCTCGCATTTATATAGCAATTCTTAAAATTTACATCTATTGTTATAGGTAATTGATATCACTACGCGACAAACTTCATTGAATTTTTATGTGTAGAATCCAATGGTGTTCAGAATTGAGAACATAAAAAGCCCCACAACTTCTGTACCTATGTTTGTAGGTTTGTAGAATTGGCAACAGTATACCACTTCAAAATGTGCAAAAACTGAAGGGGAAAGTGCACAATTATGGCCAATACGTGCAGTTGTTTTTCGGTTTTACGACTACAATTGATGGAAGCAAATATATTGAAGATTTTTTAAGGGTTTCATTAATCATGGTTATGAAGTGTTTGATATTAACTGTATTGAGCTGAGTTTACTTTGACAACGGGCAGAAATAGTTTTCACTTTAAACCGAATCTCTGTTAAAGAGCTTTTCAAACTTCAATGTTTTTTTAAACGTGCCGAAAGGCAGTATTGAAGTCTAACTTTTATTACTTACTTGAAGGTTGTGATACTGAAAAGCCCACCTTATACGGAGCTATTTTCCGATGGAATTTTAATAATGTTCTGTCTCCTTGCTGAAATTTCAGAATTTCATATGCATCACAAATTGTGTTCATGTACATTGTTGATATGCTGATTTGGCTGCTTAGTGTTAAAGCCGAAACTTTTTTGCGATCAGCATAGTTCTAAAAAGAGTTCATATTAACGCAAAAATAAATAGATACTTTACAATATTTACAATTAATTGTTCCATTGGGAGCTCAGGGTGACTTTCCGACAGTCTCAATACTTCAACTTGTTCATTACCCCAAGGATATTTAGCTAATATTTCAATCTTTTGACTTTGATTCTCCGAGATTATATCAGTTGTAAAGTACCTCCCAGGAGTCGCTGAAAACTGGAAAATTAATCAGATATATACAGGGAAATATAATATATTCATTTTGATATGTTGGTTCATGTTTGAAAGCAATAGGTTTTTGCCCTGTTGTTCAAAGGCAAAATAAAAATATGAGTGCCAATGTACAATGAATATATTCAGTTGGTATTGGTTTATGACATACCTTTCTCCACCACATCCTCCTCTGCCGTTGCCATTGGTGAAAGGCATGCACTGAATCTGTTGGTGGTATAAATACCCATGCTTTTAAAGTTCTATCACCCTCAATGTATCCTCCTAATGTAGATTGTTCATTGATACCACTTAGTTTACTTTCACTTGCAAATCCAAAGGGCAACTTTTCAAAGCAAGTCTTTTGTACATATTTATAGCTATCAAGAAAGTCTTGATGGGTGTAGAATATTGAATAATCTTTACTGTTTATCATTGATTGTATCCACTCATTTTTTAGGTTTTCCAGTAATAAACTACCAGCTGGGGCAACATAATATTTACTAATTGATGGCTTCATTAGGAGAAACCCATATTCTTGACACAGAGACAATATATTTGTTAAAATCATTTTTCCTCAAACAGAGGGTTAGACCTTGGTTCAAGAGGAATATTGCCAGGTGGAGCAAGAAAATATTCTTCCTCTGTTATAGCTGCATTTGCCAAGATGCTATCTCTATTGCCATGTTCAGTAACTCTGTCTTCCCTAATGATTAATGGTCTATAAAAAAAATAATATTAAGCTTAAATCACACTCAATAAGAATGCATATACTTGTCTTCCAACACAGTTATCAATGGATCAACATTAGTTGTGTCAATCTGCAATATTTGATCAGCAAATGCAATTGCTTCCTCAAGAGTATCAATGCCTTCTCTGTTAGCACAATCCACCAGGCTTAACCGTTCTAACAGTGCAATGGTTTGAGCGTCTATTTTAGTTCTAGGTGGAATCTTGGTCTTATCAATTTTGCTTGTAGTGGGCTGGTTGGGCACTATTTGTCGATGTTTTATTATTGTACCTTCTCGGAATCGTTGCAGACAAATTCTTACAATGTTGCTCATGACAAACGCTCGTCCACAGGATTCAAACTAGAGAAGCAACACTCTGCACCCACTACAATATTACCTTCTGTTCTTAATCAGTCTTCGCCTCTTTTTATACTTATTCGCTGTATTCGCCTTTCAAGACTTTTAGGAAATAAAGGTTACCTCCAAGCTATAACATTATTGTGATGTTTTAATTTACCAAGAGGCGGCGCATGAAGCTAAGTGACAAAAGTTTATATATAATATATACTTAATTATTACGTATTTAAAATTAAGTTATTTTCATATAAATATTTTTTAACTTTATAATATTTTATTATTTTTAATTTAATTAATATTTTACTTATACAGAGACTGAATCTAATATTCAGTAATGTCGGTAAACAAAACGACGGCGGAACATTGCGCCATCTAACAAGGGCGAGAAATGAAGTGTTATATTATGATACTATTTCCTGAATTGTCGGCACCTTGAAAACGCGATGTTAACAATTAAAAATCTTATCTTTGATACATCAATGATATAAGTTAATACGATTATATTAATATACTTTGCTTTGATGCTTACTATTTTGTTAATGTTTCTAAAGTTATCGACGTATTGTCTTCTTGAAGATACTGAAGTTAACTTAATACAAAGAATATCAGTTACTTTGAAAACAAAAGCAACAAACCGCTGACATAATTTCATTCTTTTCAATAAAATGTTATTTGGCTTGTGTGAATACGAGCTTGAGAAAGTAAATTCTAATTTACAGTACTGAAAAGTCTGGAGTCAGCACACAAGCAATGTTTATGGAATTGGTGTTTTTTTCTTTTTTAAATCAATCTATCACAATAGAAGGTCAAAGTGATTTTCTTAAATTGCACATTGCGTCAAGCACTTATGTGGAGTTCATGTATGTATATCGCAAAATCGCATGTGCAATATTAGTGTTGAGCCAGTCGAGATACAATTTATAATGCCATTAACTATCGATTTGGAAGACTTGGCCAAACGTGGGTATAAATTTGGTCCAAAATTTTTGCAACTTGATAGCTGCACTCAATTTTATATCCTTCGACCATTATTGGAGGACCCAAAAATTTCATTAGAATTGTTCGGTACGGATGATCCTTGGAATTTACGAGAACCAAATCAATGTTTATCTACATCAGATTCATCGAATTACCAGCACACAAGCCAAGATGACGACATTGGAACCTACGCTAACGATGAGAATAAATCACTAAATATGGATGAACTAAAGGCTGTTACATCAGATTTGAAAAGTGAAGAAAGCAGTGAGGATACAGATGCTGCGACGGTTGAAGGTTTCATCAAGAATGATGATTACGAACAGGCAGTTATCAGTAAAATAATGAACGAGACATTGGACCCGTCGCTGAAAACAGAAATAGGAGTTAATACTGTTTCATCTGTGTTTAGTTCATTTAGGACTAATTTTTACCTTATTCAAGAATACATTACTCAGAAATATTCTACAATGCCCGAAGATGATGATATTTCTAATTTAAGCAAACCAAGTAAGTAATATTTATATCATAAAGAAAAGGTTAATAAGTCGGTTTATATGTTAATTCACGTTCTTTTTTTTCTTATGGTAGTTCAAAGACCAAAAAGGCGTAAGTTACTTTCTTTAAGTGAGATGGACTCACATGGGGAAAACTAAGTGATTTATCTGCAATATTACTGCTTCTGTATGGTCAATGCTTTATATGTAGATTGTTTTGTATTTAACATTAAATTATATAAACATTTCGTATATTTTCATTGTGCTTTTTAGTTTAGTTTAGGTCCTTGCACTATTTTCCGATTATATGCCATTTATGTTGAAAGGTTGGAGAAATGACCAGGTATCCATAAATGATGGTAATAAACCGTACATTTTCTAATTGTACGAATATACTGCCAAGTACGAATGTTCAGCTTCTCAGATAAGTTGATTGGTTGTTACTCTTGTTAATTCCGTCTGATTGTTGTGTAGTTTTGAAACAATAAAAAAAAACAATGCATCGCGTTTGAAAGACGCCCAAAGGAATCAGCCCCAACCGCCCCAATTATCAGAACTAAAGCAAACATAACCTATTTCCCTTGTGCTGATAAAAACGTGCCTGCAACCTGTTGGTTTTTGCTCGCTTGTGACATTTTTCGTTTGTTTCATATTTTTATTTAATACATCAAGCAAAATGGAACAAAGGGAGTTGCGCTTGAAAGAGTTTGCTGTAGAGTTGTTCAAGATAAATGCTATCAAGTTTGGGGAATACAAAACTAAAGTAGGACTGATGACACCTGTTTATTGTGATCTTCGAGTTTTAGTCAGCTATCCTAAGATTATGGTGAGTTGTTGAAGTTTAGGTATGGTAGCGTGATTAGTTATTTTTTCCCTTATAGGCTCTACTGACCGATTTAATAATTGATACTTTACAAAACATCAGCAGCCAAGAAATTATTTGTGGTGTCCCTTATACAGCCCTGCCGATTGCTACTGTAGTTTCTTTCAAAACTAATCTCCCAATGGTGATGCGTAGGAAGGAAGTAAAGGATTATGGGACAAAGCAGCTAATTGAGGGTATCTTCCAGGAAGGTGACACATGTTTGATTATTGAAGATGTGGTTACATCGGGAAGCAGTATTTTAGGTAAAAATTATTAGAGGGAAGATTTTTAATTCCTTTTAATGGATGATAATTCATTAATGTATTGTAGAGACAACAAGAGATTTAATTCAGGAAGGCATGAAAGTTACTGATGCAATTGTTCTGCTGAACAGGGAACAAGGAGGCGAGAAGTTGTTGAATAAAAGTGGAATTAAAATGCACGCTCTTTTAACAATGACAACGCTTATGAAATACTTAAATGAAGCTGGATGTGTCTCAGAAGAAAACTGTCAAAAGGTGGCTGATTATTTGAAAAATTCACAAGTTGATACAATTGTAGCCAAGAAAGCAAGACGATTGGAACTCAGTTATGAAAATAGACTGCCCTATGCTAAGAATGAAGTTGCAAAACGCCTATTTAAAATTATTATTGAAAAGAAGACTAATCTTGTATTGGCTGCAGATTTGAAAGATCCAACGGATATTCTTAATTTAGCTGAGTCAGTTGGCCCTCATATCTGTTCCCTAAAACTTCATATTGATATTGTGGAACATTTTAATGACAATTTTACACTCACCCTAACACAAATTGCCAAGAAGCACAACTTTTTGCTCTTTGAAGACAGGAAGTTTGCAGATATTGGGAAAACCATTGAGTTACAGTACATGGGAGGCATTTACAAAATTGCCTCTTGGGCTTCTTTAGTAACTGCTCATTCTTTGACAGGCCACGGGGTTTTGGACGCATTAATTTTAGCAAGAGGAACTGGCGATTTGGGAGTATTTTTACTCGCTGAGTGCAGTGCTAAAGGGAGTCTCATCGATGATAAGTACACGGATGCGACCATTACAATGGGACGGAACTATTCAGACTTGATTGCTGGATTTGTCTGCCAGCGGAAGTTGTTTGTGGATGATCCTGGATATTTGCAGTTGACACCGGGCGTACAATTGGGTGTGAGTGGTGATGACTTAGGACAACAATATAATTCACCGTCTTCTGTCATCCTTGAGGGAGGCGCGGATGTGGCTGTTGTGGGAAGGGGTATAACTAAAGCTGGTAATCCGGAAAATGCTGCTAAGGAGTATAAAGATTTGCTGTGGGCAGCATATTTGCAACGTATAATGCAGAATCTATAGTGTTGCTGGAACATAGCGTTTCTATTGGCATTCCACTACGTATGAAATAAGTACGAGTTCGCACGCACAAAGGATGCAATGGAATGTTTACGTTTCTGATGTGAATACTTGTTGCTCTTTTTTATATGCTCCCATTTATATATTGAACTGACCGCTTGTTATAGGTCGATATTGTAATTGCTACTATTCATATTTGGGTACGGACATTTAGTGTTACTTGTGCCTTCGGCATCTGATAATATATTATATTTGATAGGAATTTCTTTGTGGAACGGAATACTAAATACTTTAAATATTAACTAGCAAAATTCAAATTCAATCCAACCTTTTTAGTATCAATTATATTTTCTCAGTTTTACGTTACTCCAATAGTCCATCAGCTAATTGGGAATTGTCTTGTTTTTAGCGTTATCATCCTCTGTCACATCTATTCGCCTGTTGATTGATGGTAATACTGCAATTATTTGCTTGGGTTGTTGCTTGTTTCCGCCTAGTATTATTTTATTTCTTATAGCCTTTGTACTCGTACTTAATTTTCTTGCCTAACGCTTGCTAAAATGCTAAAGATAGATCTTTTCCTTTAAAGTAGAATTGCGCAGTGGAAAAATAAATAGGTCGCAGGATATGAATTTAATTTGTACACTTTTAGTGTTCTGAATTCATCCTTTCGAACATTGCTTATCCATGTAGACGATTAGATGTAGAAACTATTTATTCGCAGCTGGAGATAAAACTTAATATTTAGTTATCGTGGCATATATAGAAAGTCTTGATCTTCTTGTAAGCTTTGAAAACGTTCTAGGAAAAAGTCTTGATAAATATTGTTTACATTTATTCCCCGAATGAATTGAAAACATTTATTTTTGATCTGGTTCAGCAAAGCGTTTATTTGGGGGATACGGGTTCGAATTCTGCTGGCAGCATCAGAATCCAGTCCCAATAACTGGTTGTAACCATGGCAGTTGGTGGAGTATAATGAAGTGGATGACGAGTACGGTGTCGGTCTTTGTAAGTATGGGAAACAGTACGCTTAATCATAGATTATTTATTAATTATTTAAATAACTTGGAATATTTTTAGATGTTTGATGCAGTATATATGAATTTCTTTTTGCATTTTTAATGTATTGAATATTGTCGAAATAGGAGCCTTCCTGAAATGTTTCCACACATTTCATGCAGTGTCTACCACCCAGGCGGTAATTTTCCGCCCAAAAGGGCAACATCATTAAAAATGAATAACGCAGAAACAGCAAAAAAAAGCCAAAAACAAACGCGTGGGTCGCATGTCTAAAGCACTCTTCTTTTTCTACCCTTGGCAAACCTATTTCCTTTTTTACTTTAGCGTAGCCACTTTCTTTGTAGGTACACACAAGTGCAAAAACAGAATGCTTAATGAGTGCCTAAAAAGAAAACTTGTAATCTCCGTCCGCAGCGAGCACTCAAGGCTCTTAGCCACGCCGGCGTTTGTAAAATTTTTGCGCGCAATTATTTGGCGAATATGTAATGCGAACGGCAAATATTCAGTAAACTTGTACATATTTTATGTCGCTTATTACCGACATCCAACGCTATAGTGCAATCGCACGTTTTTGTTCCATCGCTTCACACTGACGAAGCACAATAAAAAAATACTGTGTACTTTGCAGGAAACGTCAACTATACCAATCGAAAACTAAGATGAGGTATTTTTAGTATATCTATATGTATATAAATATATATTTATTATTATGTATTCACTAGGTAGCATTGTACGGTAAGCAAGGTGCTGCAAAGTTTGCACGGTTGTGTACGCTATTCCCCCCATCTTGATAGCCTCAACTCCGTTGCTGGTTTTCGCATTGGCCTCGGCTCGTCATCGGATATGCGGGTTACGTATGTGAGAGGTGGCGAGTCCCATGCAAAGTGGCTATCCCACGGGACACGCCGACAACCTGCGACGCACGATGCGCTCTGCATTCTAATCGCGACGGACGTGCGATATCTTATCACGACGCCTACATGAAAGACTTGCTCAGCATCAATGATTCAAACGCTTTAGTTTCCCCAAATGGATGCGGACTTTTTCTAGCTCTCCTTTAGCATTTCTAGGTCCTGTTCCCTATCGCCACCTGCTACTTATCGGCAAACCCAATTTACGCGGATGTAGCAAGCACCTCAAGACAAGATCGTCCACATCGGCTGTCAGAAGAACACGAAGCATTCGCTCGCTGTTCCATTTTCAGCGGAAAAATACCTGTAATCAGTAAATTCAGTTTGCATTGCACATTTGTATGTTGATTGTTAATTACTACCTGGCTCGACGTTTGCAGTGAGCTAAGTTGATTGCCAAAGTCATCTGAAAAGAGCCTGCTAGGACGATTTATATAATTAATTGAGAATCCTTAAATCTAGCTAATAAAATGTTAATGCAGTCGTATAACTAGCATACACGCCGTCTCCGCCGCACTTCGCACTTACATAGCAATGTAAGGACGATCATTAATTCAAGAGCTCATACATAGGCAAGTTGTAGCCTCAGCGCGAAGCGAATGCCTTTATGCAGAATAAATTCCAAACAAGCGTAAGCTTTTTAGGTCCCGCATAAAACTTTCCTCTAAATATTCAATTATTCAAAGACGTATTTTTTGCTTTTTCTTGGGAGCCTTTTTGAGACGACCCCACACTACATCAATTGAAAAGGGTTGCAGCGTGTTTCAGCGTTATCCTTTTTAACCCTTGACCATTAGCAATTAGAAAGTTGCGGCGCTCACCGTCCCACGCGCACCACCCCATCTTAGCCGACATTTGCGACGAAGCGCTTATTGCGTTGGGGTGACGTGAATCAGAATGGGTGATACTAGTTTCGTCCTAATGCAGTCCACTGAATAGCTTGCTCACAGAAAGAGTAATTTTCATAAAATGCCATTGGGAGTTATTCGCGATTATGACGATTCGTCGACAATGTTTTATGAAATGCTCAACGTAGCAGATCTTTTATGAGGGTGACAAGGTGGCTTCCAAGGAAACGCGTCTCACCTGGGTGGGAAATTCAATATGTCCGATCCAAGTAAACGATCTTCCTGCTAGGGCCTGTATAATCCTGCTACTTTCTTGGGCGCAACTTTAACTGCTAGACGGAGCGGTAAACGGCGGCGTAAACTTTTCGAAAACTTAATTTGCCTACGAAGTCACTTTCAGAGACACCTCCAAGTGTCACCCCCAATTAGAAACAATTAACTAAGTTAGTTTCAGTTCAACATAATGTTTCTAACGCCCTTTTGCTGTGGGGGTGTCAGAAGAGACGCCGACTTGGGAGTAAGGAATTGTGAGTGTCGGTCCCATTTTTGCACCAAGTAAATAAGAGCTGGAAATTTGGGAGCCGTATTTGCCGAGTGTGAAAACGTTCCGGGAAACCGAGAAAATACTGTCAAAGGAAAAAGAAACTTATTTCTCCTAATATTCTAACGACAAGTAGTTGGGTCAACATTTGCTTGCGTTTGATTGCGTGTTCCTTTATCCTAAATACTCCCCACTCTACCATTTTCCGATAGTCATCTAAATCCCCCATTTCAATTTATTCACTATTCACAATCCTTAGTTTGAAAAACTGGACTGATTGCAGGATTTGCAAGATGTCTCATATATGTCTTAGTGCAGAAGATAATGCAATTCATTAGAAAATCGAACAATGCGTCAACATGCAGAGGAAGGAAATTTCTTTCAGGTATGTTGTGACTGTGATTTTCATCTATTATTCTCGAATTGTTTGTTGCGTGCTGCATTTTCAACCAGAGCCAGTCGATCGCATTGTAGAAGGATGTTTGCTTGTTTAATATTTTATTATGCTTTTTTGCGAATGCTCCTGTAGACAAGTGAACAGACCTAAACGACTCCCTTGGCTTGGATTTGCACACAATCTAACGCCGTCGAGACTATTGTTAGCATTGTACAAATACTTTCGGGCACCCTTTGATTTTCACATTTGCATCAATGTTTCCTTGTCTGCCAATGCACACTTCAACAACAGTGTAAACGAGTGTACTAAGTGTCGGAACATAAGTGCTTTACGTTTGCATTTCAGCTTATTACCACTTATATTTACGCCAAAAGCCGTTGGATTTAAATGTCAAATTGCAGAATGGAATGGAGGCGTTTGGAATTGACTAATTGGCTATTGATTAAGATTCGACCTTGAATTAATAAAAAAAATCATTCAATACCTTCTACATCTTCCAATCGCTCTCATAAAACCGGATTAAGAAAGATCTACTATATACTTTTTGCTAGCGCAGGAGTGTGGATGTAAATAACGAATAAGTTTACGATTCTCGCAGGACGATAACATCTTTACTTATTCGTAATGCTTCCAATGGCTGTATCTGCTTGAAATTTTTATGTGGATCGTTATTTTGATCATTTCATATTCAATCAGACGTACGCGACATATTTGAAAACCGATGATTAGGACTTTTGCAGTGATTAAAGTTAATAAGAAGCATTTCCTATTTTTCCCAAACCATCCCAAGATAGGATCACAGCTGAGATACGTTTGCGCCGTCTGGAACAAATACTAAACTATGGATTAATCTTGTGTTAGCAGTTGATCAATATTTTTACTACTTACAAATTACCAAACTCATTTACTTGGCAATTGTGTTCCTGTTCAGAACTTCAAACACATGTGATAGCAGTGATAGTCCTATCAAGGGGCAGTTGTAATCATTGATTCAAATCATGTCTCAGTTGTAAAAAGCGGAAGGGACAAGGGCAATCATGAGGTGGCAGTTAAATTTTGCGCCACGGTACTTTAGAGACTGGCACAATTGCGAACATACGATGCGCGTCGCAGGACACCCCCACCCCAAAGACCGGACGCTTGGCCAGGACATTGACGAAGCTTTTCCTGCAAGTTGGAAAGAGCGCGGTGGCGATCACCCATGGGAATTGCACCGCGCCGAGAGCTAAGCCAGATGCGACCCGATCTCAATCTATTGTCTCGTTCGATTGTTCTGACTCCTGAAACACCCCAAAGGTTCTTATGTGTCTCATTGAATTAGAATCAATTCGACTTATCGACTTTGCTAAATTGATATCATTTCGCTTAAATTTAGACTGCAAGTTGGACGTAGAAACTTTGATCAGCAACAAATAGCCAAGTCAAACTGACCAAGTCAATATCGGAAATCACTCAAAAGATTGTTGTATATATAATAATGCATTTCTGTATGTATCCAAATCTAATAACACTAACTGCACGGTTTGTGAAAAATCAGTTTCGCATGAAGTCGTGAAGTTTTAGCTTAATTCAAGTGTCGAATGGAGCTTTGGAGCGTGGGGCAACCGAATGACGTGCAGCCTGATCCATTCTGGCGTGAAACATCATTAAATCTTGAGCTAATGACGACGACGCAACGGTTCGGAGACGAAACGAACGCAAGCTAAGAAGCACGGCAACTTAATGAATTCGCTCTGGCGAAGAAAAGACGCAGAAGATCTGCGAGGCGCGTTTCAGATTATCAACCATAGCGTACATGTAGATGGCAACGTTACAGGACGAACCCTTAGCACCCCACGCTTGTTGCATTAACGAGACTACAATTTTTTTCGGAAAAATTCTTGTACTTACGACGCTTCCTTTTCTTATACTTTCAACGCCCGCCCGCGTCGACAAGCTGTGGATTAGACAAATTAACAAATTTCAAATTGGGAATTCAATTTGCTGCTTCCTGTTCTGCTAACCACTTTAAAGCAGTGTTTCTTCTTAACCTTTTCTAATGAAACTGACGCACACCACAATTATCAATTAGGTGTTGTGAAATTCGACTTATAATTGTCTCGCGTGTTTTTATCAACGATGTTGAAGCAAAAGAAGTAAACATCAATCTGTTGTAGAAGCAATATGCGATTTGACATTTAACGTTGATGTGTCTTCCGGGACCAATTTGCCCGGCCAATCTTTTATCCCCTTTTTGCACATTTGCTACGCCTGATACTTTTTGCCAGCATAGTGATGAAGTCTTGCCGCCAGGACACATATGGTCATGGAAATAGGATCATAAAAAGATGGAGTGCGTTGACTTCGTACACAGCAAGACCAGACCCAAACATACTTGATCCATTTCGGTGCTTCACAAGCATTACATTCGAGCATATGCGACTGCAAAACTCAAAGATGACTGCGAATACCTTTTTGTGTATTGCATTCTGTAATGCCAATGGTGATAAATTAAGCAACGGATATCTGCACATGCCAGGAGAGAAATTCAGGATTACACCAGTGTTTTCGCTGTAAAGTATATAGCGCTGCTCTAAAATTTAGGGGTTACATAAATTGAAAAAGTGCCATGTTTTACTGTCGCGGTTCTGTCCTACGAGGCGCTGATAAAAATCTACTGGGGGGATGCTTGCTGCAGCAAACAAGTGATATGCTCAATCCCTATTTGAAATAAATTCACATAAATTTCAATATTAGATCTTTGAACGCTACAGGCTCATTTATGTGTTTAGTAATTTATTTATTGGTTGCTGCTATATATTGGTAAATAAAAGGTAGCAGATACTAAGGATGAAGGAATTTCAGCAACTTGCTAAATATATATCACACCAACAAAATCATAATTGGTTTATTTTATCCTGCTTTGTACTCATATACTAATTGTAGGGTTTTTTGGTGTATAATTGCGAGCGTACTGTTACGTAGACTGGCCATAGCCCGACACCGTACTTGACCACCAGTCACCACTCACCACTGTCCACTGTCCACTGAACAGCTGGATTACTTGTTCAGGAGGAGGCACATCTTTCTACGGGTTTACCTTCAATGCTTCCAACCGAGGTGTTGCAGGATATGAGTTTGCGATCTGCTGACTCAGAACCAAAGCGTTTCTGAAACAATAATTATGGACTTTAATTGTTTAAGAAATTTTAATGGTCTTTGCATGTAATAATAAAGTGTTGGCTTTGTTTGATCATATGGTGTAGCTCAAATATGTAGCATCATATGCCAAAAGAAAAAAAAAAAACAAAAAAAAAAACAACACCAGCTGAGTCTCTGTATGTAATTATTTTGTCGTACATGGCATTATAATAATTACCTCTTATTCAATTTTCAATTACCATGAATTTGATGTGCTTTCTTTCAAAGAAGCGTCCAAGCTTTTAAATACTGTGTATTGTTGTTTGCATACGTCATTTTTTTTTTCAATTTTCTGTGTCAACTTGCAATAAAAAAGAAAGTTCTAAGACTATACTTTATTTTATTTTATCAGCAAACACACAACAAACATTTCCTTTATAAGTGGATTTTGATGATAAATATAGAAAATGAGTGCTGATTACATAAGTAGATCTCAGAATTGATTGTAATTACTTTTGGTAAAAAGTGGTAGCACTTATTTAAATCCCTAATTTGTTACTACGTCAATTCTTGTTTACTTCATCAAATGCGGAGTAAAAAGTTGCACGTCGACAATTGCTTGCTTTATTGTAACGCACACATTTTGAGCATCAATTTCCTCAAAAATATATAAAAATATCAATTTCTATCGTAAAGAAAAGAGAAGATTGCTGAAGAAAAGTTTAATGTCGTCGCTATTAAACTAAATACCCTATTTTGATATAAGCACTACATGGCATGCCTAAAAGGGGAACATTCTGTAGAAGTAGGGTGTCTTTTCAATAATATACAATTTGTCACATAATATTCGTCTGGTGTCGCGCACTACCACGCTATATTGCGCACAACCCTTTTCCAACGCATCGCAGCCTTACTTCGAAATATCATTTGCGCGTCGGCTTCTTGTGCACCGCCTGTCTGCATAGCAATCCGAGGAGCTTAATCCTTCTTGAAAACGCTGGTTCTAATCCCGCTTAAAAGCTCTCCTGTATTGTTTTAACCCTTTTGTTTTGAACAAGGAGGATAACCTTTTTACCGCGTGGCACGGAGGCGAAATAAAGCGACGAAACGGAACTCCTTCCTGTGACATTTGCTCTCAATATGTTATTCTTGCAAAGAACCGGTGGCAAGTGTCAATAGTTCACATTCAACTTCGCGTGCAAATGTATTGCAGGAAGTTGAATTTGTGATGATCCCAATTTATTAAATGTTAAATTTGAAAATGCGCCAATCCATGGCCGTTGAAAGTTGCAACGTAAATCCTTCCTTAAAACGTGGAATAATGAGATCTTTCTGAAAAATCGAGACTGCCAGGCGCGGGCGTTAAATATTGTTTGACAGCACTTGTCATCAATTGAAGATGTTTGGAGGCGCAAGGAATGTGATTTAGCGTCGCGCTACGATGACATTCACGCAATTTGCGTCAAATGCGGAGGGCCGCCGAAAGTCGCACGCCTTTGTATTTAAATTATTTTCAAAATCGCGCGTTTACCCTTCAAGCGGCATCTCGCATGAGCACGCTTCGCAGCACTTAACTCCTTTCATTGTTTTCTGGCACACACTTCACGCGCACCCCGAATGAGCGACGTCAAGACGGGGCGTCGCAATGTTCCAAGTTCGGAATTAAAGAGTGACTTTAGGGACGTCTGATCACAATACACTATTCCTTGTATTTCTTGTATTTCTTGTGTATTGTGATATTTGCGAAGCAAGTGCTTTCAATAAAATTAGAGCATATTTCTGTAAATTATCAATTGTTCAAGTTGATTAAAGATGGTTTGATTAAATTGGGTTTGGCAAGCGCGAAAGAGGCGGTAATAAGTTAGCCGTCGAAGGAGGCCGCGTGGTGAGACGGCGGTTTGAGGCGAGTCATTTCGTGCGCCGCACGGTGGCGACGGTGGTGGTGGTGGTGGTGGTGGGCACACTCACCAGCGGTGTAACGGAGGACAGCCCGATGAATATTTGCGTGCAGGTTGGTCTCCTTTTGGTAGACCGGCGGCAAACGTAAGCGCGCGCGAGTGAGACCGCGCGAAAAGAAATCACGACCACGCGACCAGGCCCGACGCGAAGACGCGGTTGCACGAGCGGTGGTGGCGGCGGCGACGGTGGGTGCAAGAAGAGCGAGACGCCGGCACGCAGACGGCGCGGTTGCGGGAAGCACGAGGGCGAAACTTGGCCAACGTTGCGGCGTCGTTTCGGGGCTGGCAAAGCACATGCGTGCGAATGGGACGGCGCGCGCGAGAGGCGCGAGGCGCGCCGGCGGCTGAAAAACCCGAAAAGACGTCTTGAAGATAGCGCCTGCGTGAGGTTCGCTTCTTTGGTAAACCTCGAAGAAACGACGATGGTTTGAGGGGGTAAAAATCCAGCGTCTTTCCTGGTTGGCGGCGACGCTGGCGGTGGCGGTCTACCTCAACATGCCCCGCCTATTCCGACACTCACCCCCTTTTGACCCAGCGCGCCCTGCATGCTTTGGCGTCCCCCATCACAGCAAAAATCCCCCAAAGTATTACACCCCCGCGGACGCACTTTTATACTTCTTAATGCCAGATCACTTCGCGCCGCGAAAAGAACTGCTAACGATCGCGCGTTGTCGACGGCCGCAGCCGACCGCTCTTGGTTTCGCGCGAAACTTCGCTAACTTCACTACTTGCTGCTCATTACTGAAGAGTACTTATTTGCGCCTGCTACCATCCTCCAATCACGGATATTAATTCATACCCTACAACTACAAGTAAGTACATCCAGTCAAATGCTATGTAATTAAAAGGCCAAAATGATTGATAAAAGTATTGAGGCAAACAACAATATCTTGTCATGCATGCCGATGTCATAATTAGCAATGATCGCTCTGAGCAACAATTTGGGCTGCTTAAGCTGCATTTCAAGTTGCAATCAAGCAAAGTGCATGGTAGCGGCAAGTCCAAAGTGCAGATCAGCTGATTTGCGAGCCTGATTCATCCGCAGCATTGCCTTGTTGTCTTCATGTGCCTGCCTTTCTTCCCGCCTGCCGCTCCTGCCGCTCCTGCTGAGGCGCATAGGCGCAACAGCCGCACGACCCCACCGACATCACCGAACTCTGACGGAGTTATTTATTAATTTAAAGCGGTGCCCTTTTTGATATGTGAGTAACGTATCGAGTGACACTTGGAGACCTTTATTAGCAACGATTTGCTCGTTGGACCGCGCGTTCGCGCAGTTCGAATGTCAAATGGATTCAATAATGCTCACGCAAGTTGCGCTAAAATGAAAGCCCTACTCGAAGATGATTACGCGCGCAGTGTATGCAGCAGCAGGTCGAAATATAAATTAATTCTGCAACCGTAATTATTGAGTGCTATTTGTTTAATTCGTCACTTTTCATTCGATTCCCGATTTGAGCGCGCAGTTATTTGGTGATTTTTGTGAAAAACGATCGCCGCTGCGTGGCTCGCGTGTGAAACGTGCTAAACGCACCGAGCGGCAGTGGCGGCGGCGACGGCGACGGCCGGTTTGCGTTGAATTGCGATATGGCAACGAGAGCATGTAATTTGCATCCGCGTATGGGTGAGAGATCCCGATGAGAGGCCGAGTGGTTGGTAATTAGGGAGCGCTGCACACACTGCACGCGCCCTGCATGTACGCGCCCGACGGCAGCAGGCAGGATGGCTGGGCACATGTGTGCGCCGAATATGGGAAAAAGTTAAAAACGCTGGCATTGGTAGCATACGGCCACACGGCGTATTTGTATATGCGAGCGATGGCGGCGTGGGTCGCGAGGGCGATTGCACGCAGGTACCGCGCGCGAGTGGGGTATAATGCACAACTGTCGGCCGCTGCCGCCGCCGTGCGAAAAAAAGACCAACGTCAGGGATGAGTTTCACGCGCGCACTTTTCCATGTGTGGTCTGCCACCACCACATTACCCGGTAAAATCACGGGCGGCCTGATTTTTCATCATATCTCCGGCGTGCGCGCCTGTGTCGGCGATCCACATGTGCGAATTAAAAAAATTATATACACGATGCGAAACGACGTGGTGCAAACGTTCGCACCGCATTCGCATTACGCGCAACATCACTAGTCCGATAACATACGTGCGAGGCGCTTTTTTGCCGCTTGCTTAGCGCCGCCACAACCTCGACGAAATTATCAACATCACTTGCACACCATAATTAATTCGAATATTTCTTCTCTTGCAGTTGGTGTCGCACCGCAGCACTGCAAGCAACCCCTGTGTGGAGACAAGCTGTGCAGCCATCGAAGGAGAAAGTTAAAAAGAAGTGCAAAATTCTTGGTGTGTGTCTCGTGGAGGACTTTAAGTGTGGGCCGCATTCCCGCACGTCGTGTCGGGTTTGCGCTCGGCATGATGCACTAGTCGTCAGAGAAGAATAAGTAAAAAGAAGTCAAGGCAACATTCGTCAAATTGTCGCTTTGATTTCCGTCAAGTCTGTGCGCGCGAAAATAAAGAAGAAAAATCGTCCCAGGCGCAGACACCAGATCAAAAGGCTTTTGTGGTCCATTGGTTTCACGTTACGACTTGGCATTCCTCCGTCGGTCCTTTGCACGCGCCTTCCGCTCTCCTAGCAACACCAGGCCTAGGGACAATTTTTAGTGCGTGCTGCCAAAGTGTCTTCGAGTAAACGCATGCGAGGATTAATTGAGAGAATGTGCAATATTCCCTACATGCTTGTGTAGGGACAGGTATCCCAATTGGTCACCTCCACGCTCAACACACGGCTGACTGAGGAACCATGCATTTGGCGAGTGAAGTAAGTTCGACGACAGGTGGTCACTACGATCGCAATAATTTCAGCGGATTAACGACTGAAATGCTAGCGGAAAGAACCTTGGATAGCCTGTTATCAGAGCACCCCGGCGAGTTGGTGCGCACTGGTAGCCCGCATGTAGTATGTACTGTGTTGCCGCCGCACTGGCGGTCCAACAAAACTTTACCAGTGGCATTCAAGGTGGTCGCATTAGGTGACGTGGGCGACGGCACACTGGTCACCGTACGTGCCGGAAACGACGAGAACTACTGTGCTGAGCTGCGAAATTGCACTGCTGTGATGAAGAATCAAGTTGCCAAATTTAACGATCTTCGCTTCGTTGGCCGGAGCGGACGAGGTCAGTACCCCTTTCTCGTGTTTTTCATCCGGCTCCCATTTGCGCAATTAATTAGCTTCATTAATTAATTGCTGCTTAAGAGATTGTTCGATGCGTTTAAAAATGATCCGTCTAGCACCCTCTTTAACGTCCGCTTAGCACCGAAGGGTGTTGAAAAAACTGGAGTAAAAATGAAAAATTGCTAGTTGATTTCAAAATGATAATGAAGGCGTTTGCCAAGAGGGCGCGAGGAAAAAACATGCGAAGGAGTCGGCAAAAAAGGGGCCAGCAAAGACAGCAAGTGGCGTTGGTGGAACGAGGGTATGCGCTGGGGGGTGAAGATAATGATGGATTATTCGGCATGCTTTCATAACGTGCCAGGATCCTTAACACGACAATGCAGCCCATTTCGCGCGGCATGCAAAACAAGTGAGAAAAAAATTACGTCATGCTTGGGAAAGGCGCAAAAGATTGTTTGCCCAAATTTAATGTTCATAAATCCAGTTTATCACACAACGTCAAGCTTGCTTGTTTTTTTAGCTTTTCTCTACGTTTCGCCAACTTTTTGGCTCATCATCATATTAAGAAGAAAGAAACTGATGTAGAAGATCCATCGACTGCATTTTTTCTTACAATATAATGCATGTGTCAAATTCAACCCAGATTGACGTTTCAATTTTACCCGCTGAGATTGAATTTTCCTCGCCCATAGGACATCCGAGCTTGTATATAAATCTGCACTAAGCACACAAATAAATAATGAATAATACAAAAAGCGCGCGCAAATGGTGGAATATGCTTCGACTGAGTTCACTGCAAAAAATGTGTCTCTGCCCCAAAACACACAGCAGGCGCGCTTAAATAATCCTTCGAACAAACAGAAAAATATTTTATGCGCTGCGTTGCTATCGAATTCAAATTTGAAATGTTGCCGATACATTTTTGTCAATGTTTATCAACGACAATACATCAATCAGTGTAATGCCAAATAACAATTTTTCAATGTAGAATTATAATTGTTTGAATTTTTGCCAAGCAGGTCTTCTCGCTTTATTGCTGGATCATTTTAGCATTGCTTATTGTAATTGGCACGGGAATTCAGATAACGCAAAAAATACACTCGTAAAGCACCAGCTACCTCCTCATATACTTTCACAGGATATCGATAAATCAAGGATTAATAACGGGCGGAGGCACATAATTCATGAGATTAATGCCTTTCCCCACATTATGTCCTCTTCGCCTGCGAGTGTAGGACTGGACTTAAATAGTCGAGTGTACACTGCCATACAGCTGCCTCTTGGCTCCTACCGTAGGCTGTGAGGATACCTTGTTTAATTATCCTTCGGGTCAACTCGTCCTGAACGCGCCCTGCTTTAGCCAAACCGACCTCAGCACTCCGCAACGTTTACTCCTGCGACGCACTGGTGGCTGTTTAGATATGCCGCTTTTCCAAACACGTCAATACCACATTTCATCCGAGAAGAAAAAAGCTTACCAGGTGAAACAATGGGGCATTAATATCGTATTGTGATATGCCCACGCGCACTTATCCCGACGTGGCCGTAAAATACTGCGGCAAACCGACGCGATAAAATTAACTTCTGGCTTTCTTGGCACTCTGGCAAGTCCTTGGTACTGTGGCTGAAGATTTTGGCTCGCCGCGACTGTTGCCACTGGAGTAACATAAATACGTTGCTTTCCAGAGTCATCAAGATGCTTTATTTATAGTTCAGCTTACTGGGCGAAAAAACAATGTCCCAAGTACAAAAACCAAACAAATTACAACAATGAATTAATTCAAAGCACTTTACGAAAAGAAGTGCACGACGTTTTCTCTTCTCTTTTGAAAGAAATGTGGCACGCATACTGTCAAAATAATATTTGCTGAGTGTGAGTTTGTTCTCTTCTCAACCTCCTCAATCCCTCGGATGCAAATTCACAATCGTCGAGTAGAAAAACACTGAAAACAAGTTGAGATTACAAATAGAAATATTAATGCCTTTTTTATTTCTTGAGGGGGAGCCTAGATGGAAAAACGAAACGATAGTTCGCCTAAAATGGAAACGAACAATGCACAAACAGCGTCCGTCGACAATAAAATCTGTGAGGGTTGAAAGAAAAGTTAAAAACGCGCAAATAATGTCGACTTCTCTTGTTTTACTTTATTCTGCTTTGCAACCACATGGCAATTGTATTTGCGTTAATTTTATTCCAGCAGGCTTAGGTGTAAACAGTTTGGTATATTTTGTATAGATCCACAGAGGGTGATCATATAAATGGAATCTTTCTTCTTGCAGGTAAAAGCTTTACACTAACCATCATAATGTCCACATCGCCACCACAAGTGTGCACCTATAACAAGGCCATCAAAGTAACTGTGGATGGACCCAGAGAACCTCGGTCAAAGACTAGACAAACATTTCATCATTTTCCATTTGGTCCACGAGCGTTTGGGCCGGATCCTTTATCGGGCGGATTGCCATTTAAACTAAGTGGTATGTATATTGTCCTTATCAAATTAGACTTTAGGTAATTGAATAATCAGTTCCTCCTAAATTAAGAAGCCCCTAATGAACTTTTGCTACAGCAATGAGCTAATGAACACAATGCTGGCTTTGGTGGCGTAGGCGCAGCTAGATGCTCTCAATGACAGAGATGTATGATCTGCATTAGTCGATCGTTGAATGATTCCAATTTGCGCAATATTTGACCCTATTATTGTGCATAATCTAACATAAGCGGATTATATCCCATCGGTTCGTTGGCGGCAACGCTTGTCGACTAGCCCCCCAAGCTGTGTGCGTCCCTTGGCCGATTACCACCACTTGCGCCTCAGGTTGCCCCTTTTACCAGCGTAGTTTTGTCGAGTACCCGTTGCCATGGCTACTAAAAACGGATTGTCCAGATAGAAATACAGAAAGCATTCGCGGTGACGTGATTGGAAGTGGTGGATTGGAATACCTGCTGCTACTGTATTTTGACCATCTTCCTGGCGTACCAGTGGCATGAGTGAAGCGTACTTGGGGACGCTGACATTTGCAAGCCCCGATCATCTTATTACATCGGCGGAGAAGTGATGCGTAATTTCAACGCGGCATGTGGAGGGTGTGGGGTAAATGCATAACGATGCGATTGTTGTTTGTGAGCTGTAGCGCCCAGGCTAAAACCAGTAACATCGCGGCGCGTGTGGCTTCCCGATGTTGGATCTTGCATTCGGGAAAATCCCTCGACCGAAAGTGACTCTGCACGCGGCGTGTATCGCGGGATTAATTAGCAATGCGTTCCAGGGTTATAATAGGGAGCACCTTGTATCACGCGATACAAGTACAAGAGTACAGAATGAAGCCTGCGAATAACTGCCAGCGCATATCGCATTAATTGCTAATTACCAATTAAACTAATTACCTCCCAAAATGTGAATGTTGCGTTGGAGTACTGGGCAGCGCGGTTTGCTCATTAGCTTGTTTCAAGGCCGGTTTTAGATTTGGTTTAGTAGCAATTTGAAATCGCTGAGGGTGTGCGGAAAATCCGTGGCACGTTGTCAAGTGAATGCAAAAACGGAAAAATTAAAATTGGACTATGGCAAACTCTAGTTTTCTGTAGGAGGTGGCGCTGTGTGTCTATGAACTCAAAAGCAAAATATTTTCAAGAAGGTTTAACGTGTACTTCCTCACATCAGTAGCGTGTTTCGGCACAATCTTCGTGAAAAATTAATTTAAATCGATCTCCAATCTTCCAGTTCAAACACATGCATGCACAACGTCGAATTGAATATAGAACTTCAGTTCAGCGCAGGGTGCAGGGTGCAGGGCCACTATATGCACGAATGTTCGGCAATTTGCTAAAGGAACGCAGTCATTAGTTAGGTGTCCGACACACGCGCTCACTGATTACATGTGCTGTGCCACGCAGTCAGGGCCTGCTACATTTAATGAGAGTAGGGTGAGGAACCCTTGTTCGTTTGCCCTCTGCTTCCCTTGTTAAATCTTAAATTTACGCCATGGATACCCTCCCGCTGGCCAGATCTACCCAAGTCTGACCCTTTCATAGTCGAACAGAAAAACCCTGACTGCGAGAAAATAATAAATTTAACTATCACTAGGTTGAGGAGATTGGTACAGTTCGAATATTGTGAGATTGCTGTAAGGTGTGGAAAATACGCGATGCTTAACCAACCTGTCGTGGTGCCTGGTAAGGTGATGATACGCAGTGCAGGGAAGAAAGGCCGCTAAGAAATCTGTTATTGCCAGTTGTAGGACTTCTGCGATCATTAGACATTGGAAATTCTGTCTGTTTAAGGGCAGTGTGGGTTAGATACAGACGAGCAAGTCCTACGAATGCAAAAGCTCGCGCAACACGACAGGTGTCAAAGTGTATAATTGAGTTATAAGAAAGTTATCGGTGTACGTGAGTACGCCTTGCTTTCATGCCAACAAAGGCGGCGAATGTCCGTGACCTAAGACCGGAGCACAAGAAGTGATAGCACAAAGTACCAACTGATGTAGGCCCAAATAAAAAAAAATTAAAAAACCAAAAAAACACAGCTTGGCAAACAGATTCCATGCCTGTAACGCAGTCGTCGTCTGTGACGGGTTCTGCATTAGCCCACGGACACGTAGGGACTTAAGCAAACCTAGAGCCGCACAGCGCGCTCCCAGTAACGAGCTGTAAAATTATTCATTACTGTCGTAAATGCGTAACCCTATCTTCAGTTAGATTTAGTTAAACTAATGCCCCAGATATATTCACGTCTTAAGACGACTAGCTCGCACCATCATCGCCATCAACGAGACTTATCCCTTGCCATTCCCGCATTTCCCTAATGCATTCCCTTTCTCGTCGACGAGGCTGACGCGCCTGTCCGCGACGAGCACACGAGAACGCACGCAAGCAAGCTAACGAATTTCATCCACGTAACAATCATTGCACATTCGCAGGAGATGAAAAAATGCTGAGTAGCAGATACGTAGCGTCTTCAACCACCCAGAGCTTAATGATTCCGACAAATGTTATGATAGTAATAAGCTCTTCTGCTTGAGCCACGCTTGGAGGGGGGCGGCGACGCGCCTAGTGAATTGCGCTCCGTGGTGTTTTATCGCTGTTGGCGTGCCAGCGTTCTTGAAACCCTTTAATGCCGAGGTGGCATTAGTTTTAACCCCGTTTAGTAGAAGGCGCATTTAGCACGACGAAGGCAGGTGGAAAGGGTGAATAATCACCAGGCCAACACCTCTGAGCTTAAACCCTTGCAAAGATAAATGCCACACCGCCCCCATATTACTACGCCGCCAGAGCCGCTTACACTGTCGACGTGGGCCCCGAGAGCAAAACGCGGTCCCTCATTATTTCAACTTTGAGGCCATCTCTTCTTACACGAGCCATGCTGCACACAAAACATCGCGCGGCGTGCACATTGCCGCCGCCGCCGCCGCCTGCAGAGCGTCGACGCCGACGCTCTTAGACACTTTGAGACACTTTGTGCGCCTTAATTAAATATTTTCACTCACATAGAACGGTTGCCACAACAGACCTCCGCTCATCGCGCGTCACTCACTCCTGTGCACTCCCCGACGTATTGATTTACGCAGCACGCAAATAGGAGAAATGTTTTCGAAATAGACGTATTAGGAATAAGCGTGCCTAAGGCGCCACAAATTAAAAACATACCTCCACGATGTTGAGCTATCTCAAATCCCTGCTATTGTTAGCATGAAGTGGCTTAACGAATTTTTTCCGCTTGTTTCCTCAACGCCTCGTAACGAAGTTTTCCGCTACCCACCCTCTTTTTTTTTACCGGGCATCAACTTGTGCTGCTGCGTTTCCGAAAGCATCCGCATATCACCTTGCCATAACGCGCCATCAAGGCGTAAAAACCGACTTGTTGGGTTGGGGCATGTTTTTTACGCCCTTGTGAGACGTCGGCCAGTTGGTGACGACGAAGCGAAGGATCTTATCTTTAAGGGCTACTTTAATTGCGCGAGAATCTCACTAAATTTTTGACATTCGAGCTAGGCCGGAGGGCGACCCTTCGTCGGCGACGGCAACCGTAGTCGACGAGTACCTTAAATTGCCCTATTTACTTGCAGTTTATATCTTGCACAGTCGTTCATTTTTTGCGCGCGTCCGCCGACCTACTCGTTTTTCTCGCGTAGGGCGAATGCACCCCTCTTTGTAGCGTATTATGCGTACTACGGCGACAACAAGATTCATCCCCCTTAAACGTTCATCATCAATATACAATAGCTTCAATAATTAATCAAGGACCTGCAGGAAAGAGAAGACACAAGTTTCGACAAGACAGGAGACGATGTAAGTAGCGGAAGCAGGGATTTGCAACCCCAGTGTCAGTACTTTTTTTAGAAATGATTTCCGTGAACTCATTTGTATAAAACGAGACCTACGATATTATCGTCGGCAAACAGACAATCTTTACTAAGCCAGATGCATATTAGGCATCCGTACGTCGCTGCCGGGGACATAAAGACTCAATAATGACCTCTGTAATCGCATATTTCCCCAAAACAGTAACGTATCATAGCATCATATCTGACCTAGCGTCAACTTCGGAGATATATAATAGCTCTTTAATATGCATGTGCGTATATGGAAGCGGGAAAGGAAGGAAATGCACAACCTCCTTGCTGCCATCAGTGCAAACGTTAAAGCAAAGAATGTGCACTCACCAAAGTGAAAAATAAAAACAAAACAAAAATGAGACATGCATAAAAAATGAGCTCTCGGAATATGTTGAATCGTACGACCTATGGTGCAGGAACGCTGTCTGTGTGGTATACACGACGAGAAAAACAGAATGCGCAGAGCGTTTGTGTGGAAATTGCGGAAACGTTTGGTTGGCGTTGGCGATGGCCTGGCGTATGGTGGTGGTAAACATTTCGTCGTCGTCGCGCGGCATTTCATATCCCCGCATTGTTTCCCGTAAGTGTGTCTCGAGGTCCTTGATATTTGCCTACAATGTTTCCGACCGCCTGGGTATAGATCTTGATAGTAAAGGTCCTTGTGGCGCACCAATGAGGTTTGAGGCAGCCCCTCCCAACCAATGGGATGTCTTAGAGTAAACCCTTTCGTTCGTACCTGCTTTTCCTTGCGAGCGTCGCGCTGAATAATCGCCTGACTTACTGCAATATCATATACGTTTGCCTTGGTAGCCGCCACCGCTGCCGCCGCCGCCGCCACCACTGCCGGTGCCGCTGCTGCCGCTGCTGCCGCCACGATTGCCGCCAGCTACGACGTCGACTTTGGGAGCTTGTTTTCGTCGAACACATCTGCTCTCTCTTTCGTCAATGACTATTTCTACTATAACGTCTTCCTCTATTGAATGGACCAGACAATTTAAGCTTACATGATAAAGGAGCTTTCTAAAGAAAGTAGCAATAATTCCGTAATGCCAGTGGTAGAAGATTTGCTTGAAACGTACATAAGGTTTATTGATTTTTATTTTTTTGTTTAAATTTTAGGTATTGCGCATCATCTTGCCGGATTGCCCGGACATCATCCCGATTGGGCGATGTTGGGCGCCCGACATCCATATCCTGGAGGTCCATTTGTTGCACATCATCACCCGCATTTTTCGCCACATATGTTTGCTGCATTAGAACGCCCCGTTAACACATCGCCTAGAATTGCCAATGGTATGTTCAACGCTTGCTTGAGGTTTTCAACAATCGTTATTCATGTTTGATATTATAGTTATAGTCAATTTTGTTGTTTTTGCAGAACCAAGTTCTACATCCTTGGGTCCTATTTCAATTAACTGCAGTACAGCGCACAGCACCACATCACCAAAGTCTTCACCCACCCAAGTGGGGCTTCTCACAACTGCACCTTTATCACCGGCTGAAGACGATATCTCCGTGACGGCATCGCCCACACCTTCACCGCAACCACCTCCGGCGTTTCCAGGCGTAGCCCCACCACTCCATGGAAACCATCTGTTTAACAATGCACTCGCGGCAAGTCTTTTTCTTAACACGCCGCTTCTCCCACCTCCTGGTCAATGGTTGTATTCGCAATTCTATCCCCAAGAGCTCTCCACGTGGATGAGTTTGCGACATCCCCTAGCGCGGAGCTCATCGCCACAAAATCCCGACAGTTCCGTTAATGTGGAACTAGATGTTGATGATTCAACAAGTAACGACAACCGACGAACGGAGGTCAAAGCTACCCAACCTAGTAGCATAAGCTCAAACACATCCACCCCTCAGGATGAGAAAAATGCGGCACATGAGAAGCCCGCACCTTGCTTGCGTGAAAAAAGTGCGTGCCAGAGCCAGTCAAGTGTGGAACACCCTTCCTCGCGAAAATACAAGGAAGAGGGTGTCAATCTGACAATACACCGAGGTCGCAAAGCACCGCTGACGTTAATTAAACATAAAGATGAAGTCACTTCATCCGAAAAGAGTGCTAGAAGTAATAATGGGCGGCAGGTGGACGTGTGGAGACCTTACTGAACTTTTCGGTCACGCCTGGCGCTAGGTGACATGTAATGTCGGCAGGAAATTCAGGGACAAGGCGTCAATGAGCGACTGAAAGTGGTTTACGATATTTTGAAACAGAGTCGTAACGTACTAGCTGCCGGGCATATAATAAAATGCACTGCGGAAGGAGTGCTCGGGAAGCTAGGAAAGTAAAGAAGGAAACCTTGAAATGTAATAAACTCTACCGTCCCACTACTTAAGGCGTTTTCTTTAATAATATCGTGTTTACCAAACAATTGTACATCGAATACATCACGTATTCTTCTGGATGTCTTCTCTTGACTGGTCAAAGGGAGAATGCAAAATACATGGAATCAATTTTTCACTTTTCCTCGATCAAACGAAGCTATAATATCGACGTAATTGAGTTATAATTATGAATGTATGTCTAATAAATGGTATCATGATAATTCTAGACTAACGATAACTTGTGATGGCTGTTTATTATTGCTATTTGTAATTACTCTTAACTTAAATTTAAGACGAATTCAAGAAGATTTCAATGTCACATCTCCTTGCGCCTCAAAAACGAATCAGCATATATCACGAGGTCCGAAGTCATAATATCATGACGAATGAAATTATATTGTTGTAATTGTATATATTATAAATATAATGTTGTAACTATTAAACTTATTCTTCTTTCAACATTCAACGAGCGTGCTCGTTGTGATCACAAGCCCCGAGCACATAAAAACTAATTAAATCCTATAAAAAGCAACGATCTTGAAGCAATAAGGTGCAAACGGCTGAAAGAATAGGCACTTAGGACCACATAAACATTCAATAACTATCTATTGACACGCCACAATTAAAACCAAGTGAATAATAACCATAAAGCTAACACGTTAATACACAATAATGTGGACCATTGATCGTGTACCCATTAAACCTGCAGTTGACCCCATAGGGAACCGATCGTAGTTATACCTCAGACGGCTACACGTAATTTTTCTTTGAGCTTTTCTGCCACCCCTAGCTTGCAACAACGTATTCTTGTCTTCCCGCTAACATAGAGATAGTGTTGGGGTATATGAAGTGGACGTTAACGTTAAGGTTCGTATTACAAACTACTAGCAAACATTTTTAATCTCAATGGTGCGTTAAGGTTTCGGTATAAAATTTCTTTAATTACGCACACTTTTCAAGGTAGCCAGCCGGTCAGTGTTTGTTAACTTCAGGCTTGGTTTGTTGCATGTATTTATTTACCAAGATAGAAGCGCAGCAATCTGCTTCCCATTAAAAATGTTGGCATGTAACATGAAAACGAGGTCCATAAAAGACTACTTATTAATTGGGTGCGCAACATCTTTTTGACGCGCTTGCTAGCAAATACCTTATCACCCAGACAACACCCTTCGATACTGAGGAGGCGGCCTACTGATGTTGCATACGAAGGGTTGCCAACTGGTATGTGGCATAAGAGATATTTACTAGTAGTGAGATCATTGTGATTTAAGTATTCTTGCAATTGGTACATATGAAATGTGTGCATCCAATTATTATTCAATCACAGGGGATGCTGAGAAATTGTGACTTTCTTACGACACCAAGTTGCTTTCTAATGTTCTGTTTGTCGTCGTAAACTTGATTGGACTCCTTCTTTGTGCCAAGCTGAAGAAGCGGCTTATTTTTTATGATTGAGCCTAGCATTTTACTCATTCGTTCCGCTTGTCTCACAATTTCGTATTCGACAGTCTCCCCTCTTCACGCAGGGTAGTTGTGCAATGTGTCGTTGGAATGATATTTGAAATCAACTGCTCACTTATGTATCCGGACTAGCTCGCCGCACGTCAGGCGGTCTTGTGAAATTTAAATGCAGATATATTTTTAAATTCGTTAATGGTCCGTGCGGCTTGATATCAAACCAAGGCGGGTGCATCCACCCAGCACGATGTCGCGTCATTCCCATCTGATTGCCTAAGTAATGCCTAGCGTCTTGGGCGAAAAATGCGGTGACTATGCCGGCTACCCTCGTTTTTCGGGATTGCAAAAATACCGAAAAACAGCACGGCGTGAAAAATTAACGACTAAATGGAGCTCCCGTAGTGTAAATAATTTGATCTGTTTCAGAAAGTTTGCCATCGGCGCTCTACCGATTAATGGACGTAATTTGGGTTGAATGAAATGTAGAGAATTGATGAAAAGCAAAATTAGACACATGTGAAGTTTAATTTGCGCTCTGGCTTCATTTGTTAGAATTACCGACCATAGACACGCCGCCCACCGCCCGGCGAGAAAAGCTTTAAAGCCATGGGGGTAAAGCAAAGTGTGAGAGGAAGACATCGGAGCCAAATTGTACAATCAACCAGAGGAATCTTGTCGAAGGTGTGCAATTCGCCAAAGGGACGCGGCGAATCACCCCTTAAACTAACGAACCGAAGCATCGAAACGCATTCCATTGCCTGTCGCCCAACGTCTTTGCGAGCTCGAAATAATTTGCGAGTAACGTCTGGCTTGTTTCGTGCGGGCCGTCGGTTTTGACGGAAATCGAGAGGGACATGTAATTCTCACTTACGCTAATTAGATCGAGAGCAGGCGGCGAGTGAGACGTCGTTGGGTTGTGCCTGCGACGTCTGGGAGCATCTTGGAATGTAGCCGGGACAGGGAGAGAGTATGATTGGTCCGCTGACCGATGTTAGGCCAGAGCATACCACACGCAGGGAACCCTAAGCTCAAAATTAATGATAGCTTTTATTAAAACTTCATTTTCCTGATTAGGAAGGCCGGCATATTCAAGCAGTGCTTGTACCCTCGTGGAGAGTGGGTGCGATGTCTGTCCGCAGGAGAAAGGAAAGTGCCTAGCAGGGAAGTGATCTCTCGCTCTTCGCTGGGCTAAGCTGTGTGTTCCATGTTGGTCGGACGCAGAATCATCGACATGGACAAATTGTTCGAAGAACTGGACGATTTTTCTGCGCGCTGAAAAAGTCGACCCTTCGATTTCAAATTGACTCACACACTGGCATCTCGTATCTTGAAGATGTGTGCCACCCGCTTGATTGCAACGATCCTGTAGGGCCACAGCCGGCCCTTACTGTCTTTCTGAATGTGTGCGGATGCGAGTGGGTGGCGGTGCAGCGAGTGTGGCACACATGTGGAACTAGCAAAACGTGTCGGAACAAACACAGTTGGCAAGGTAATCTAATAACCTCCACCAAGTTCTCCCCCATTTTCCTATATACATGCCCGACCATCCCGACCCTTATTGATTTAATAAAAGCATAATAGCGCAATTGAGACTTAAGCAATTTGAAATTTGCAAAGGAACCCAGTCTGTATGGTTTATTAAAGTCGGCGCCGTATAGTTCATTTATTAATGAAAACAAAAATATTTCAGAAGGTGGTTTGGAGATATCAAAGTTGCTACATTCATTTGCTCCTGCTTAGCGAGCTCAAATTGAACTTGTTCATCCTTGCTTCTAACACGTTCCTGGTAATGTTGCCAATTTGGTAAATAATGCTTCAAGTTGCCGTGTGCGTTCAAAAGCTTCCTATTTGGGGGTCTCAAAAGAATTACGCCAGCACTTAAAATAATTGTTATTTGCAACTAATACCTTTTCACGTCTTGCAATGAAATGAAGCGGGAGAAGAAAAAAGGGGTGCAGCCAAGCACACAAGCGTGACACTTTGAAACATTTACCGAAATCCTTTTTTACCGAAGCAACTGACACTATAATCCTTTACAGACGGCGAAAATTTCTTTGCAAAGAATTCGAAGACAATTAAATAAATGACGAGGAACGAAGTGCAAGCGCGCCAAGTATTTGTACAACTAAGAAATGGCTTGAAGAGATTTAAGAGATTTGGACGGGTTTAGGCGTAAAATGCCATCGCTTTTTTTTTCGAGAAACAGCCGGCAAGGAAGTAAAAAATTAATCTCTAAGTGACTAATTGTCTTCACGACGGGCAATAGCAACGAAGGGGAAAAATTGAAACAAAGAAAATTTAGATACATAAACGCACTATTGTGGAAAAATTAATGGCACGATGGTAATTGCCTAAAGTGTTCAACAAAATAAAACTGCGACGAATTCGTCAGATAATAATTATGGAGCGGTAAAGAATAGGGAATCGTAATATCCATTAGCAAATTGCTATTCTTGCTGTGCTGGAAGGAAAACAAAGAACCTAGACAAACGAACTGTGGAACTTTCGCTGTATGATAATAAAACTACGCACATATTGGATTAGGGTAGGCTGTTAATATATTCCCAATACTTGATGAATACCATGATTTTTCAAATAAAATCAGAAAGCGTTGCATAATGTTGTTCTATATGTAGGCAACCTCATCACTTCATTAATAGGCTACCAGCCTCCAGGATGTTCACGCTTGTGTTGATCCTGTATGCTTTCAAAGTGCGCTTTTCTGAAGTGGAAGGCAGTGAATGGCAAAAACGGATAGGAAAAGGTTCTTCATTTCATATATGCATATTCGCTGCTCTCTCATAGCCTCATACTGTAGCAGGTCGCCAAGAAGAAAACAGGGATACGTATTCAAGAGCACTGTTCGGTTCAAGTTTGGTAGGCGGCGGTAAAAGCTTAGAACACCGGGGTTGAAAGCTCGCGTTAATTAATAATTACCGACGAGTTGCTCTTCCTTTTGCTCACGAATTTTCGCTTAGTGCGAAGCTTTCAAGGCAAATGCAGGCTGTGGGTAATTTTCATCTTCGATCCCTACGAATTTTACAGTTTTAGTTAGAATCCGCTGTATGAAAATTTGATATATAATACAATGCTGTTGGGGAGAACTAAAGAAGTAAAAATAATTTCGGTGTCCTCGGATTGCCTCTGATAACTACCCAGCAATATATAAAACAGACAGGCAATAAAGTATGCAGAGGGTTATCAATTGGACGATATCTATGAGTGGCGAGTTCAGTCTCTAGTGTGATCAAACTGACCGTGCGATCGGGTCGTAAAAGTTATAGATGGACATTGAAGATAATCTGCTGTTATGGCTTGTCTTCGCATGGCAGGCGGAAAACGGCGGCGTTCCGGAACGAAATTGCTCGAGTAATCTCGTTGCGAAAGCAATTTATCGGATTAAAGATAGCCCACTTGACTATCATATTTATAGTCCCGGATAAGTAAGCGTTTAAGTTCAGATCTATTGCGCACAACAAAAGTAAAACATTACAAAGAGTAGAAGACGGTGTAGGCTGCAGGCAGTAGAAGTATGTGGGAAATTCTTCGCCGGTCATCACATAGGCTGGGAAATTTCACAGCAAAGGATTGCCTCCTTAGCACATGTGCGCACGTCCTCAGCATCCGATGCGGAGGCGAGCGGATGAAGAACTCAAAGTGTTGCAAATTGCAAATTCACAACTCTTGTCCAGTGAAAAGCTTCGAGCGCTCTTGCTATCCCTGCTCTATCCTTGGCGAAATGCTAAATCTCCATCTCTCGTATTGCTGAATTTTAAAGTGCAACTTTTCCGTCGGCATTTTCTGGCCGAGCTCGGCGTTTTCCTCGAAACCCGTCCGTCGACAGGCCGCCCGAAGTCTAAGGATTTGCGCTTCGCATGTGTATGCTCCAAATCCCATTAGTCACCCTTCTAGAAAGCATTAGCTGGCCCATGTGTGTGCGCACGGAATAGTGTGGAAAGTGTGAAATGCATCATCAGGGATCAAGCGGGTCGGCATGTGTCCGTTCGTTGCCGTTAAAATAAATGCCGCATTATTAAAACAATGTCCGTTAACACGTTTTGAATGTGCGGCGGTGATGGCCGCGCACTTAAGTGCCGCCGCGCGCCCTGTAAGCGAGATATTCAAAACTATAGGGGGACGTGCCGCATCCCGCACTGCGTCGCCGCCCGCTCCACGCAACGTAAAGCCGTTGGAATAGTGAGACGCTTCAAAGATGAAGATAATTAATTAATCTCATCAAGCCACTTCATATCCCTTCCTGCGGATGAATTAATTATGAGTACGTCGAGTATTTCTCACTCCATGCGGCGCGTTTTAACCCTCGATGCCGCCTCTGACGTGTTATCATGTGTAAATCTACAAATACTTGGCAGAACTCCGAATGAACTCCAAAACAAAAAGCTAATTTATTTTCGAAATATTTTTTCTTTGATGAGTTTTAGTGCAACGTTGTTTTCCTGTGGAGTGGGACCAAAACCAGTGCAGCTTTGACTGTTATCGTTGCTTGTGATTTCTGTTTTCTGCGGCTTCGGCAAACAAAAGAAGTAATTGCAATGTGAGATGCCCGAGAGCAGTCAGAAGGAAAGAGGACTGTGAGGCGGTCTCCGCGTGTTTCCGCTTTTGTTTGCAGCGCGTGTATGACGACACGACGCGGGCGCATTTTACGAAAGATAAAGCAGAAATAGCGGCGGCGGCGGCAGCAGCAAGAAGGTCGACTTTTTCCCGAATCGCCTACAAAGTCAACGCCTGCAGCAAATGCCACCACCGAGGCGTACGAAATAAAATACAATAAAATTTAATATTGCGCGATTTTGTTGACGGAGATCATAGAAATAAAGCTCTCACACACACACACCCAAACTGGGATGGAAATTAATTAGCATACGGGTTTGCAAAACTTTGAATATTTCTGTTATGCCCCATGGCGTAAAAGTCGTGTGTTTTGTTCATCTTTTTCCGATTGGTTTAATCAAATACTTTGGTAAAGTCCAATTGCTTTTGTTTTGTTCCGAAACCGAACAATCGGCATATTTGGAAGGGTCTTAGACCGGCACGCTGCTCGGAAACGCGTAACAGAACAAAAGTAGCCTCCTTTATATTTGAATTCCTTTTTAGCATATAGGGAAATTTAAGGCAGCCGAATTGAACGGAACTTACGCTGGACCCCAAAATCAGGCCGCCCGCTTTTCGTCAGTATCACTGGGACGAAGGTTAGCTGTTCGGATATTTGCATTAATTACTCAAAGGATCGTTCCATCTCACCCCCTCTTTTAACTAGATTTTACGCTCGCTCTGTCGGCCAGCTGAGTTTCATGAAGAATCCCGCGCAAAACCATTGGCCGGGGGAGCAAAAATCTTGGAAAATGCCAAAGTACAAGCATGCAGAGCATGATAAATGCGCTTTTAATTATAACTAAACTAAGCAAAGCGTAAGCACCCACTTCATAATTGATATTAAAAACTCATTTTAATTCTCAAGCATGATTTGGGCGAATGAGAAATAAATAATGAGAATTTCCCGGATGAATAATTGCATTTTCTTTTATATGCGTTCCTCGTCGATGTTAGTGGGGTGAGTTGTAATAGCCGCAGGAGGATGTAAGGACCGAAATGACCAGCACTTCATCTCATTGATGGCCCTTATCTACTAAATCAACAAGAAAATTGCCGTCCCTCAAAAATGCATAAAACCTGCACTCGATTACAAGCAGGGCGCATTCAGAAGCCCATCTATCAACTCCTAGAACACCCCTTCAAAAGGTGAGTGTAATGTAAACACGTGAACTAGCAACTCTGGACAAGATTGATTAACACCTTATATATCTTTAATCGAAATTTATACTTACTCAAGGCTTACAAGGGTTGTCATGCGCTCGGTCTTTTTTCAAGTAGTTAAATATAATAGAAGTGTAGACAATGGTTCGTTACGACTCATTAGCGTGTGTATTCATTGAAAGACAATCCAGGTTGATTATCACACGAATTCAGTTCCAGTTTGGTGTTTTTTTTTTAAACTGGTATGCCCTATAGGTTAAACTAACGTAAATAATCGTTGTCGATTTTGGGCAAACCCAGAGAAAATCTCAGATATTTCTATCCAGCTCTACTTGACGTAAGTCTCATTAAACACCTAC
This sequence comes from Ecitoglossa quadriceps, assembly GCA_027574925.1. Lineage (NCBI taxonomy): Eukaryota > Metazoa > Arthropoda > Insecta > Coleoptera > Staphylinidae > Ecitoglossa > Ecitoglossa quadriceps. The sequence continues at coordinate 879,834 of JAODGC010000001.1, read as the reverse complement.
ACCAACAACTAGCGAGTACAGACGAGGGAACCATCATTCGCTAATCAGTTTAGGTTGGCTGTTGCATTTTACATTTAGCGTGGTATATGTGGGCATTGAAATGTTCATCGGATGAGTAGAAATGAATAGATTGAATTGTACCGTCATCACAAACGCGTATAAAGTGTCCCCTGCTAGGCATTTCCGATCTGGCCAAATGCCATTCACTATTTATTATCTAATCATGTTGTGATGTCCTCACGCGTGGTGTGTACCACTTGCGTGAGTTATGTGCTTCTAGTTCGTGGTGAATCAGCTCGGGCGATGTAATCATTTGATGAAAATAGAGCAGACTTGAGTGCCAATTAAAACAAGTTGCGCACAATATGTCAGTGAATATTTAACATGGTAAATCTACGCTGATAAATGGCTGTAAGTACAAAAGAACTTTTTTACTTGAGTTCAATTTTATTGCAAATTCTTAAAGACAGTTGCCGCTTCAAACTCAATAACGGGTCAGGGTTACAATACATACTTCCAATTGCACACAGAATGACCGGGAGCTGTTATCCTGCGGACATTCGTGTACATTGGCTAAATCGTCGCTTAATCACGTTCTGCACATTTACTATCTCTTCTATCTACAATGTTCACTAAAATAACGAAATACCATTGACCTGCCAGCAACACCAATAAAATTCTGTAGTTCTGACCATCTTTCTGTTACTTTTCTAGCATTTAGAGGAACCTTACAGAAGCTCACATATTTTTTTTGGGGGGAGGGGGGGGGAGATTGCTTGAGGTCTGGGTATGCAAAGGAGTCCTCCTTTTTGATGTGCATCCACGCACTTTAAAATCACAATCTTAATTCGAAATCGATTGGACGATGGGACCATTGGTCGGCAAAACAGACGTCCCGCTCATACTTCGCCTACATTTCTTTCATGCCAACTCAACCTCGGCTTTCAAGTGGAGATCTAACTAGAATGATTCCTTTCCGACATCGGAAGAAAACAAGCAAACGGACTTTGATCTCTACGCACGCATATTAGATCCTTACCATTTGAAGTGATTGCCAATATGGAGATTACACGTACAATTAGGCAAGTCCCAAGCCATCCCAGACCAACATCTTGCACACACATAAAACTTTTTCTACAACTAGGGGACGTGTATTTGGTGAATTTACGTCTTGGACTTTTTAATACTGTTATCCTTGGCTTGTGCTTCGTACGTACTATGGGCCTAACTGCCGTTAGAGTCGAAATAAAACCGGCTGCGTGAATTGTGAAAAATAGGGTATTTATATTGTGTGTTATTCTCGTTATCCCTGCTGGAAACAGCTGTCGCTGAACCAGCTGTTACCGACACGTTGTTCTCGAAACTCCAAGTTCCTGCAGTGTAAGTTGGAGAGAGTCAAGACGAATTTTCGCAATTCTTGCTGCAGTATTCCAATATGACTGCATTGCAAATATAATATTAATACCAAAGGATGCTCTAAATTAAACTCAGAATATTTCCTTGTGGAAATATAGCACTTGGCATTATTTGCTGCGGAAAAAGTATGAAACTCATATGTTTCATACTTTTTTTTTAAAAGAAGCGTTATTATTATAGTAGGATCCGGTCATAATTTAATTTTGCGTACATCTTATTCTCGGCTCGTAGCGACCAGTCCAAACCAAGTTTCCGCTTTTGGTAGTTTTATCTTTTTCTTTGTTGGTTTTGGCTTTCCTTCCGCAGGTCGCTTCCTAATCGGGGCCTCGACGCTGTATAAATAACAAGCATAACAAACAAGGCGGAATACAATTATGCGCTGGTTGGAATGCTGGAAATTCTTAACGCGCCCATTCTGTCGCCTTAATTAAAAACTACCCCTCAGACTATTGTACGCCGCAATACCGACAATCGCTTTAACATAGATGTACTCTGTATATGTGGGCAATGAATAAAGGAATACAAGGTGATGTGGAAGTGTTTTTCAGTTTGGTTCAATTTGGCAACGATATCACTTACAATTATGGTCAGCTGAATGTTCAACATAGTGGGCAACACAATAGGAGGTAGAGTGTGGTAACTTCCTACCCACATGATGTATACAAACTATAAGTGAACTCTTTGATGCTACTGTTGATCATGTCATCGAAAAATTGTACTGGAAGTAATTTATTTTTACGGTATTGCAATTGCCCTGCGTGCATACGCTAAATTTGCTCCCCTCAACTTGTAAAGCGCGGCAAACAAATAAAAAGAGCTAAAGATGTGTACGAATCGGAGAAACTTTTGGGTATGCTGTGAAACTTTGCAATCCCATTGTCCGCGTATTGAATGTCTGCATGTGCATGTAGTTGTGTGGAAAGGAGTCGCCGATGGCCATAAAGTGGTTGCCAGGCGACGAACTGTTTCTTGCGTTGGAGGAATTAGGATTGCTTTAGTTTTCTGGAAATCACAAAACCAAAGCCACCAAATATGCCTTTCTTTACTTTATGAATAAATCGCTTCTACAATAAATTATATTACGCGAAGAATCAAAGTCTTGATCGCAGCGTTCTTGAAGACATGTAGTTGGGGAAAGCATACAATAAAATTAATTTAAATCCAACACGTAGGGGAGTTCAAAATGCAGAAATCATCTAAAGCCAAAAACACATGTATATGCAAATGAGTTGTGTGACCATTGGGGGTGTGCTCCGCGCACATAACTACTTGTATTACACGTTTGGGTGTCTTAAAAAAATAAAGGGCACCTTTGCATAGTGTTCGTGTGAAAGATACGCTCGCGGGGTGTATAATCAACGTAGGCCTTATCGGTGCAAAAAGTTGCCGGTGTCGCCCTAATTTTCCACGCTTTCTATCAACTTGGTGCCATAATGGGGTAGTTATTTAGTCTGCGACGCGCGTTAAGTTTCCCCCTTGCGTGGCACGCGCGGTATTAGGTAAAGAAGCCTGAAGAACAAGGTGAAAGTGAACTCACTTTGGGCAGAACAAAGAACGACTGTGCAAAAAAGGCAAACTGATAAAAACGCGTTGAACGAATGAGGATCGTAATTTAGAGGGATGTTGGAATTAAGGGTAGTTTATAGGTGAGCTGGCTTTGGTAGTCTTTAGCAGATGCACGTCGGGGATTTTATTTTCTTAACGTTGGTGGTAGCCTTCGCCAAGCAGCCCTTCCATTTCCGGCTTAATGCGCATCTATATAACATAAGTAGCTTTTTCTGGCGTTTCTGTTCTTGATCACGGGGAGATACTCGTACCTGCTCTGTGGCCCAATTCTCTTCCCCACAATTCACTTTTTCTTTGACAATGGCGCTTATTCGATGCGGGCAAATTTCTAAGCTTACAAGTGCTACTTGAAATTAATTAACAATATAATTTATACATGCGCAAAAAGCTCGGAGAGCAATATTGAGAGGAGCTGGTATTATATTATTAGGACCGGCTACTATCCTTCAATATATTACACGGCGGGCGCGTATAAAATAATAAATTCTGTACTGATAAAAGGGGTTTTTGGTGCGCGGGCGAATATAAAGCGTAAACAACAGAGATGGCAAGAGGGAAAAAGCAGGCCGCTGGGAAAAGCGGCGGCATGGTCGAAGACTGTCGGGACGCGAGTCGTCTCCATGCCTTAGGCGTTCGCCTTTGCAGCCGTGCAGCCGCCGCCGCCGCCGCCGCCGCCTGCCCGGTAGCTTCGCCGGGGGTCGAGCGACAATAAATCAAGACTTGGATTTAATTAAATCTTGCATTGAAGTTACGCGGGTCGCCGCTTGCCGCGCTGCGGTGCCCCGAGAAGGGAGATAGAGAGGTCCTGTTGGGATATTCGTTTTACCAGCGTATTGCCGTCGTCGAGCATCGCGCCCACCGCCAAACCGCTCGCCCGCCCGCTCAAGCGTCCCATTCTCTCGCTGTGTGCTCTCTGCCGCCGCCGCCGCCGCCGCCGCCGCCGCCGCTTCCTCTTCTACCATGCCGTACTATCACGAAGGCGTGAGTCGCCTTATTATTCACGTAATAATAATAACGAGCGACGCCATCACAGCTCGGCGGAGGCGCATTGCGCCGCCTCTTCTGTCGTCGAATATGGCCAGAGGTAATATCGGTTGCTTGTTTTGGTTGATCAACGGTTGCACGCGCAAAAAGTCGATTAAAAATGCAATTTCCTTTATGTGCGCCCAACGCAACTCAGTGGAAAAGATACATTGTCTCTGCGATAAGAAAAAAGAGTTACGAAGTGGCGGGTGTACACCGGCGATGTTAATATTTATTCGAAATGCGCCATTGCCGCCGAGAACCCTAAAAACGAATCTTTGAGAACAGAAAAAAGGAAGCAACGGCATTTACACACCATTAAGTAATGTGAAAACCCTTTTCTGTGTAAAAGCAAAAAGTGAATTCACAGTCGATTACAAATGAAAAATACCTCCATGCATACATATTGTTCTACAAAAATTTAAAAGCTTGAAACATAATATTCTAGTTGATAATTAAGATTACCATGTCGAATTTCATATGGTCGTTAATTATGGTACCCGATAGACACACTAATTGTAATTGAACTTAACCTCTTTTTTTGCAGCAAATTTACAATCAAAACTCAGGGTTGGATTAAAAATCAACCGAAGCAAAAATTGTTGACTTCATTAAATTCAAAAAACATTTTCAAGATTATTGTTTGCATCTTTGATTTTATCACTGGACCAGTGTAATTTGCTGTTGTTGAATCTCCACTAGCTTACCGTCATATTCCCCTAATATTTCCTTCCTATTGATCCCGCCAACAATATTGTAAGCTCGTCTTAAGAACCTCATACGTTGTACTAAATTTGGACTCATATATGTATGACTGGTAGAAAATATTGATGTCGATGGCTTGTTGACTTTGCATATTTGTTGATACCTCTCAAACACGCATTTAAAAGTATTGCCACCCTTGCTAAGATTTCTGCATTGAGTCAACCGACTAGGGCCACCGAAGCTTGTAGACTGGAGCAAATCCAAAGTGACGCTAACAACAAGCAGGCAATGTTCGCGATCTGACGGTTCGTTGATTCGACTTGGTTTGACAGCAGGCGGCTGACGGGGAATGCGCCCTAGGGCCTTAAGCACGTCGCAGCAAACGGAACCAAATCAAACGGAACGGAAAAGGCAGAGTGCTGAATATGTTTGCATACTTAAATATGCCTGTTCATTTTAAGGTCAGGCATACTCTAATATTTATTCAGTAAATCTATCTTTTTCATGTACTTAGTGTGGGGGAAGTAATGCAGGAATGTTACAATATTGATTTTGTTGTCATACATACTCATCTGTCATAAACATTATAAAGTGGGGTAGAATACTTATATAGAAAGTTTTGTTAGAAACATAGATTTTGTTTTATTTTAATGCAAAAAAATAATGCACGAAGAGAACGTAATTTGTAGGTTATTGGAAAAGTGTCTGAAAACCAGTAATTATGTATAGATGAATAATACACATGTTTTATACATATTTCAAAAAAAAATTATTAACCAGATTTCCCGGCACCTCCACCATGTATAAATTAAACCTAACTTGTGCTATGTAAATTTCATGATGGTATTGTATATAATGGTAGGTTGATTAAATGATTTAAAATAATTGTATATTAAATATTTGCCTAGTTATTTTTTTCTTTTAGTTTATAGAATTATAATTGGAAAGTTTATAGTTGTACAGCTCGAAATTTGGGCATCATGCACAAGAACAACGTGCGGAAATTAATTTAATAAATTACAACCGGCCACACTAATAAGTTTGCGTTATGAGGAGTTGATTTATTGGTATTTCGCTAATATGTAGTGGTGGAGGCGCACGGCAGATCTCCACCCGATGGTGGCAGTGGTAACTGCAGGGCATAAGCAAGATCTGCCGTTTGTTTTCTCCGCTGTGCGGAGTAAACGAACCTCAATGCATCATTCTACCATTCCTCACTTTGAGTGCGTGTGTGCCGCCGCCTTGTGTGCGGAGAGAGGCCCGGAATGATCTATGACCGGAGAAACAAGTTAACAATTGGACAAGGAAGATGTATGTGCCGATTGGTACAACATTTGAGGCTATTCATTAAGAACTTGCCGACTTGCCTCCGCTGCAACCTTTTCCACTTTCCATCTTCACGCCGCGCCGCACTTGGAAATAATTTCACTACACATGAAGTCGTAAACTGAAGCTGTCAGCCACCCGGATTTCTCCTCTCTGGGCGTGATGGGGTCTGTGGCGTCCCTGTCGCGTGAAAAATCTCGTTTCATTAACTTCTTTGCGCATAACGGCGCGCGCCTATCACTGTTGACAGAAAAAAAAACGAAACGGGGAAATGTAATTGCGGCGTCGCCGCCTCCGTCGCCTCGTCGTCGGCGCGTGTTTGCGCTATGCGAACGAATTAAATTAGATAAAGGGAAAAATCAAATAGCCTCCCCAACTCAGATAATAAATTCCCCCGCCTTTGCGCCAGCGTTTTATTTTTTAATTAGATTCGGGCGGAAATTTCAAATCGAATCAAATCGAAGATTTCGCACTCACCCCGCGCGCACCGCGCGCCGCATGCCGCACAATTGCGCCATATCGGAAGCAGCCTCGTCAATATGACTATATCATTGATTTTTGACGTCTTGTAGACGGCCGGGTGAGGGTTCAGCGCCGGCCTTGAGTTCTTCTGGCGCGCTGGTAATAATTCACCAGCAATACATGGGTGGGGCGGTGGCGTCGCAAACGCCAAAAATGCTGGCGGTAGAAAAACGGGTTTCAAATCTTATTTTCCATGTGCCAATGGGCTTGTGCACGTTGTTCTAGCGCACAATGCTGCCGTCCCCAAGGGATACACAAAATATGCAATATTATGGCCCAGAAGACATAAATTGATTTCGAATTCAAGCGCGTCGCATGTAACCCCGGCCAGCTACACCTAAGTTATTACCCCGCCGCTGTATGAAGCTCGCCCCGTGATATTTATTTTCTCTATCGACACCAATTTACACATGCCAACATCTTGCGTGTTCGGCGTCGCTTCCGTTTTTATTAAAACATCATTTGCGACTGCAGCGCCGTGCTAACGCATCCATTCCGCTCCAGGAAACAATTCGCAAGTAAAGTAGAAATTGAAAATTAGAGCCTGGCTTGTTTTTGACAATGCTTTGCGAAAACCCGTAGCGCCCGTAATAATTATGCAGGCAAAGTTGTATTTAGCGAAGTAGCTTTCCATTAATTAGCGCAACGTCACCCGCGGGAGCGCTATCCTCAGCCCCCACCTTAGACGTTCAGATCTTACAGTTTCACCCCATCGCTTTGGCGCTTAATATTAAGCAGACGTTTGGAGGCAGCGTAGCTTGTTTGAAACAAATATGCACCGATGAGCATTAAATATGCAGTGGTGGACTACCACCGATGTTTTTTTTCTAATTAAAACGTTCTTCCACCCTGCCTGATGTGATGCTGCCAATTGCTCGTTAATTAGAGCAATGGATCAAGCAATTTCATTGCAAATATTAGCACCAGAACCATGTGTGCAAAACGAAGACAAAGCGCGACTGTCTTTTTAATAACCAAATGGTTAGAAATTAAGTTCCGCTTGGCAAGAAGGCTCAATGCTTGGACCCGGAAACTTTGTGTGCATGCACGGATTTTCACCCATTGTTCCTCAAGCTCGATGATGGAAGTCTGAGGAGGGCGTATTTGGAGGCGCTAAACAACAAGCCCCTTTAACGTAAGTGTGTTTTAGTTAATTCCCGGACTTCCACATTCTGTATTCTATAAGTCCTCGCACTCGTCCTTTGTCCCCATGCTCCTTTGTGCCACATTGTTTGCTGCGCTTTTCGAATACGTATCAGCAATATGTTTAGGATGCTGCTCGTTAGGACCGAAAGCTGCTGACGACTAGTAGTAGCTTGCTGATATATGCATGGCAGCGTACGATGGCCATTAAGATTAAGACTCGAGGAGCAAGGATTCCCGAATTCGATGCTCCTGGCGCTAAGAATTTACACTGGAAGATACACTAGATAATTCTGTCTGTAACATTTAAAAATATGGTGTGAGATTATGATAGACAAGTTGAATGTATTTAATTGTGGTTTCTTGTGGAAGGACCAATAGGCCTGATCACAAAATTGCAAGTTCAAGGAGGCAAAGTACTTGCTTCTCTTGGCAGTTTGTTTAATTAGCGTCGGCAAAAGCATTCTCAGTGGAGTTATAACCTGCGTCTTAATTACCCTCTAATGAACACCTTATATTTCCACCTCCTTATTGCTGGGTCGGCTGCGCTTTCGGGGTTTAGGTGGAGTGGGGTTACGCCGCATACTGGGCACGAATCAAGGGCGGCGGAATTTGACTGGGATCGATGCCAGACTCTTAACAACGTAAAGTACAAAACTCCTGGCCACACCGAACGGTGTGCTTGGATCTTCAAGACTATACCGCTTGACGTAAGTTGTTAACGCTTCTTGGATTGTTCAACGGCACACACACGCACGCACGCCAAAAAAAAAAAAAAGATTGCGTAGCGCGCATAATCGATCGATCCACTTGACGTCGTTATCTAACACGCGACGTTCGTGTCGTGCCCCAGGAGACGCCGCCGCCGCGTCGCAAGGATAGGTGGAGCACTATTAATGGAATGTTAATAATGATGCTTACAACACGGAGAACAAGCTGGGCGCACAAATGCCGAGCATCCGCATTCCAGATTGACAAAGTTATGAAGATGCAGCTAACTATTTGATTATTTATTAATTAAATTTAACGCGTGACGCTACGGCATTTGTCATTGAGGCAAAAATCGAAACGACCTGGTGGCTGATGCGAATGTGCGGCCGATTCGGGTGCGATTGTGTGCGATGGCGGCGGTTTGCCGGCATTGTAGTATGTGTTGAAACTTCATATTTGTTAAATTCCGCGCGGGACACAATGTGTAGTGACAAATATGCGTCATTCGCATTTTATCGATAACAATCCCAACTATTTCCATCACTTCGCACACATTGGCACTATCGAAAACATACCAGAATTATGCGGCGTACGAGCTTTCCATGCAGCCCCTCTCGCTGCACCCTTGGCGAGATTGCTATGGGATGAAATAAATACCTGCTGGATTTTCATATTCGCGTTCGTACCGCATGCGTTGCAATACATTGCAATTGTGTACGTACATTCCCCTAGTGCGCACTAGTTAGATTTCATTCAAACACGTCTAGTTTATCAGCTCTCTCAACGAAATAGCAAATTTCTCAGTTAGCCAACTACAACATCCGGATTGTTTGTAAGCAAACGACAACACATCAGATTTGGATAGAATTTTGGCACTCAAACAAAATATATGTGTGGAACAACAAAACAAAGTTATGATATCATTTGGATTTACAGAATTGAAGTTTACCATGTTTTTTTCAATTTCATTCTTTGTTTAGACAAACCGGTATATTAATATTTTAAGTATAATTAATTTCATATTGATTGCATTTATTTTTGGAAGGCATTTGTTCAGAGAAGTAGCCACACTAATTGCTAAATAACCTCTGGTACAGAATACTTGATACAGAATACTTGGTACTTGATACAGAATATTGAAGTGGAGGTCGAGCACAATGTCCGGTTTGGTAAGGAAAAGTTATTCTGTTATTCTGCAGTAGAATGGTATTGCAATTTTCCTTTAGTGCGGAGTATCTTAGGAAATGTAGAAAATGAATATAAAATTTTAGGGACATATCAAGGCCCAATGTCCTCGGTCCAATAAAAACTCAGGACGATGTTAGCCGCCACATTCGTAAACCGCAAAATCGCGCGTGGGAGACTTCCAATCGTGTCGGAAAACGCGACCGCAAACCACGCCCCTGCTAACCGCAAACCAACCGCAAGAAGAGATGCGTCGCGACGCCAAGCGTCTAACGCGTCGTCTGCCACCCCGATGTTCCATAAATACAATTCGTCGGCGTACTCATCCAATTGATGGGAATAGCAATCGGCAGGTAGAGCTAGCGCACACCAAGACCAATTACAAACCGCAATTGTCGCCACCGGTTCCTCGGCGTTTTCCGAAATGACCCAATTGATTTTTCACTCGCCCTAGTAAACACGCTGTGTGTATTTATTCTAAGAATATTTTTACAGAGTATTTTTTCTTCCATTATGTCATCTTACCGCTCCCTGGTGGCGTCGGGTACAACTCCGGATATTTAAGATTTTCATCGTCTTGAAGGAAAGAAAGCAGAAAGTCGCAAGGGGACTAAGTCCTACGCCGTCTTAGGGTGTCTAGAACGAGGCGTAAGTTCGGCTAACATCGTCGCTAATGGAGTAGTATGGCAGGAACGCAGGATGTTTGCCGAACATGCCCGAACGCGTAGTAGCGCTGCTACTCCGCTGGTGAGGAAAAACTGCTACTTGTCTCCACTTTGTGACCCTCGCACAGCTTTCTCAAGTAGGGACATACTTTTCTTCCGTCGTGCTACTTCTTAGAAGTTTCTTAACGAAAATACTAGACGGCGCCACGAATCCAAGGCGCTTCAAAAAATAATCTTCGCGACTCACAGTTTGAGATCTGCGTGCGAATGCAAAGAAGATACGTTGGGACGGAAAAACGAACCGAAAAAATGCCAAACTAATAACAATGTGAATAGAAGAGAAACAAGAGGAATCGTTTAGCAGCAGCGTCTGCCTTCGGCAGGCTCGTTCGAAATCCTGCGGTCGCTTTGATTGCTGTGCAACGTTTGATGAGCGCGCTTTAATTATCGCCGTCTCACTTCGTTCGTCGTATTCGTATAGGCGGCATATTCCCCGAACGGCGTGTCGGCTGCGTGGTGCATAGTCGAATTTGCGAAAATCGAATGGATGAAGAGATGGTTTTCGGTGGAAACTGGCAGACTATAGTTCGGCCGGGGTGTAGGAGAAGAACAAAGCCGCATTACGCACACACGCGACTAGTAAACATGTATTGCGCGCGGTGAGGTGGTGGCGGCGGCGGGTAATGCACACGGCCGCGGCCGTGTGTGTTAAAGCATCTACGAGAGCAAAGCGAGGAGCGAGTACTTTCCTATATTGATTTAGTGTGTTTAATTTATATCTTGATTGAAGTTTCAAACGTGTTGCTCTTACATAGCGCGCATCGGCAGCGCCTCTGCAAGTTTATTTCTTAACGAACATTCTGAGTGTAGAAATCAGCAAAAAAACTGGCGAGATTCGGCATATTTTTAGCTGAATACTTTTGGTTACTTTTCACACGTTTTTATAATTCGTTTTCTTTACTCGGAATTTCCTAATCTCCGAAATTACTTTCGAAAATTTGTCTTTGCAAATAAATTTTTTTGTTATTTGAGAAGCAGAGGTAAAAAATTTGAAATTAATAGATGCTAGCAAAACAAACACAATTGTAATGTACTTGTTCGGCGCTGGGAAAGAAAGGCAGGGAAATAGTTACATGAGCCGTTGCTACAATTTCCTCCTCCTTTCCCTACCCTTCCCTCG